>JAFBJW010000216.1:6517854-6561475 GCA_016785235.1 Pseudorhombus dupliciocellatus | reverse complement strand
CACCACCCATAAACCTCTTGAATCAAGCCTGCTATGGCTGCAGCCTTTCTTCTTCCCCCACTCTCTCTCTCGCTCTCTCTCTCGTAAAGGCTTTAGCTGGGTGGGTGGGGGGGGGGTCTGGCCGAGCTCCACTGCTGTGTATCCAGGCCTTACAAGAGCAGAGAACTGACATCAGGCCTAAAAATACCCAGCCTCGGCCGCACCAGCTCACAGTGGAAACCATGAGAGCATCGCATTGTTCCTCCGGCCTTCTCCAGCCCTGGTGGGTCTACACGCGAGCAGGGTTTTCAGAAACCTCTGCTCCCTTTGTGTACGTCTGCCTGTGTGTGAGAGTGCGTTACCTCTTGTTTCTCCACCACCAGCCAGGCAACCTGCAGCCCCTCGAAGCCTTTGAAAGGAACCTCCCGAGTCAGCATCTCCCACAGCACCTGGTGGCAGAGCAGACCGCGTCGGTGCATTCAAACACACGCAAGCACTTTGAGCCACACTTGTCAGAAGTTTGATTTCTGGCCTGAGGAAGCACGAACTGAAGTAAGGAGCGCTCACCACGCCGTAGGAGTAGGTGTCACAGGTCTCTGACACGGGCAGGCTCTGAATGACCTCAGGAGCCATCCAGGGGAACGTGCCCACCACGGTCATGTGGGTGGTGTGAGTGAGGAACTTCGAGGCCCCAAAATCACAAATCTGGGATTCCAACGGAGAGGACGAGTGAGAAAAGAAGCCTGAACTGAATGAGCCACGTTCAAAGCAAGTGGAAGAAATTCCCTCCAGCAGTTTTGGCATTCAAGGTGTGATAAAGATGTTTTTTTTTTTGAGGTGACCTTTGACCAACATAATCTAATCAGTTGGCAGTGAGTCCAAGTGAATTGCAACTGACAGGCCGTGCTGATGTTTGTGTTCAAAACAACTCAAGGTCACATAACAAAAAACGGAATCGGTTAATCTCTGAGTCTGAGCGAACGTTTGCACCATATTTGAAAACCTTCCATCAAGCGTCAGATAACATGCTCCCCAAAAAAACATACACATACTTTGCGAGGCCACTGTGACCTTTGGCGTTCCAGAGATGTGACATCACACGGCAAATTAATATTTGTGCCAAACTGAAAGAAATTCTCTATGTGATGTCTTGAGACAGAAGGCAAAAACAAAAGCCCTCTGGCCACTGGCTCAGAAGAATTATAAACAGAGGGAAGCATAAATAAACAATAAGCTGTCAATACACTATATAAAAATACAACGCAATTCAAACATTTAAAAACAGATGCACAATATGAAAAAAGACTGCTATGTGGTGATAAGTGTCCGTTAACACAAAGATCAGTTACAGACCTTCAGCACTTTGTCTGCCGTCATCACCACTGTAAAGAGAGAACCCAGTCAAGTCCATGGAACAGTCAAGTTTAGAAATGTAAAGGAAAAGGAAGCTCAGGTCAGAGGCTGTGACGAACGGTACCGTTCCGTGACTTGAGGTCTCTGTGAATGACTTTAACTGGAGCTTCTGCGTGGAGGTAATGGATCCCTGAAAGAAAGACATATTTTCAAATTTTAACTTGTGTGTAAGATCTGGCAGACGTTTGACTGGCGCAGCTTTCAAGTTACTTTTTAGTCAACGACGTCCGACTGAAAGTTACACACTCATGAGTTCATGACTGAAACGAAAAATGTTTCCTCCCACTCTGAACCCATCCGCTTAAATCATGAGCATCGATTTTTTTTTTTTTTAATCATACCTTCCAGCTGCTGCACTCTGAGTTCAAACCCTGACAGAGATGTTTTGTTTTATTACCTTTGGCTATCTGTATGGCCCATGTCATGATCTGCTCCATGTCCATCTCCTCGCTCTGCTCACTGGAGAGGTACTCGTACAGAGACCCCCCACTGGCGTACTCTGCCCACACACACACACACACACGCACACAGAGGCCATGAGGAAGGAAAAAAGTGACTCCATTCACAAACACACATCTTCATGGGCGGCTGCGGTTTAGGATGAAGAGCGGGACGTCTCCTCCAGTCCTTGTGCTCGACCCTGAACCCTCAGCTCAATGTAAATATAAAATTGCAGCATATATAAAAATGAATGAGTGTGCAGTGCAGAATATATTTTACCCAGGATATTACAATACACGAGAAATCATGAATATAATAATAGTTTAACAATGAATGAAATAAACATAT
This sequence comes from Pseudorhombus dupliciocellatus, assembly GCA_016785235.1. Lineage (NCBI taxonomy): Eukaryota > Metazoa > Chordata > Actinopteri > Pleuronectiformes > Paralichthyidae > Pseudorhombus > Pseudorhombus dupliciocellatus. The sequence continues at coordinate 6,559,294 of JAFBJW010000216.1, read as the reverse complement.
AGAGTATAAATAAGTAAATGGACAACATTTTGCCTTTACTGGTTGTTCAACGTCTTGATTGACAGCTGAGACTGGGACCAAAAACCTTGACTCCTATCACTCACATGGACGGGACTTTTTATATTTAGCGAGCTTTGTGCCACCTTGTACGTCACGCTCATCTGCATCAACACCATGCCGTGACCGTATGACTCTGTCCAGGCTTACTACCGCGTCCAAACATGCTGGTCTCAGTTACAAATGTCCTGCCAGGACACTCAGCATCAACCAGCGCTCAGAGTATACACACCCATACTTCAGAACACACACAGAAATACTGCTCAGCCACCTGAGCATGTGCTAACGTGTGTGTAAGTGGCCCGTGGGGGATCAAATACAAACCAGACACACCAACCCTAGTTTTATATGAGAACAAACTCATCCCGTCCTAATGTCGCTTATTTATATTCAACCCTAACCTGGCAGATAATCATTGGATTAAGACAGAGATCTAACAACCATATGTTCAGACGTCCCTGTAAGAACATTTGAAAGAATGTACAGGTCACACACACACACACACACACAGACATAGGTTCTGACCTGTGACAATGCCATAGTTGGGAGATTCCAGCACAGCTCCATAAAACTGAATGATGTTCTTGTGACTCAGGACACTGAGAATCTCGGCCTGGACGAGGAGACGAGGAGAGAAAGAGAAGCAGAGGCATGTGAGCGACTTTATTACATTTTCAGTTCCCTAATATCTGACGCTAGTTTATGAAGTGCCCCTGATTGGCTGCAAACCTAAACATTTAAACTAGGTTCTGATGATTCAGTGTCTGTGGGATGTCGAGCCGACCCTCTGTCGCGCTGCAGTCTCCAAACAGAAAGCTTCCACGCTGCCGCAACCGTCATCTGAGTCACAAATACTCCAGGTCGTGACCTTTGGATATGTGGAATATGCAAAGTCCTGCTTAACATAACATCAGTTACATGTCACAGAAAACTCAAATATTTTCTGAATACATTTTCCTCCGTGGGGCATTTTTTTATTACCATTTATTCCATGTGAATTGTATTGCTGAGTGCAAACACCAGTTTGTGTGTTTGTGTAACATTGAAGCACACTTGCACAAATACTTCAATTAAGTACAATTTTGAGGTCTTTTAAATGAAATATATTGTATACTTTATCCATACAGGTTTAAGCTGTGCAAATAAACACACCATGCATGTATTTATTTTAACTTGCATAAATACTTCTCCCAGTGCTTTTTGGGAAAATAAATGAGAAACAAGTTCTCACTGTGAGTGTGTTTAAAAGCAGGGCAAAGACTCCCATCCAAGAGGCTCTGCCGCAGTTTCTCCCATGATCCATCACTTTGAATTTACACTTGGACTGCACACGCACACACATACACACAGCTCTGCCCACCCTGCACGCGCTTGCGTCGTGAGTGTGAGAGAAGTAAATCATACTCCAAATTAAAAAAAAAAAAAAAAAATGAAATGTCATCCCTCCATGTGCAACCGCAAATATATATTAAAGTTTGCGTTGTATTTCCTGAATCCATGTTGCAAACCTGCCACCTCTAGAATAACTGTGACACGATCGATTCCCCCACAGGTCGCCTGTAATCCTCCTGACACTGGCCTGTGAACTTGCTCCACCGCTCCACCACCACCTCAGTATTAATAACATGGAGGGGAATTGTCTTTGGATCACCACGAGGGGCTCACACTCCCCACAGAGAGTCACCCAGCCCGGCCAGGAGGGTATTAAAGCCCCCCCCCCCCACACTCAGATGACCACACACCTCGCCCCTGTCAGGGCATAAATAAAAGTGGTCCATCCACAAAAGAGCAGGAGGAGGTGGGCTGAGACAAAGAGTGGTATGTTTAAGATAAACACATCTTCAGCAGCATACAGGCAGGGGAGGAGGAGGAGGAGGAGGAGGAAATGGAGGCCTGTGGGTGCACGAGATCAAAGGGAATCTGGGAAATTGGTGGACTCATGTCAGTGATGTGGATTTTCATATTGTGTGTGTGTCCCTCACCTCTTTGTCAATCTTCAGGAGCTTCTTCACGGCCACCTCCTTGTCCTGGGAAATCCACAGGGCTCTGTAGACACTCCCAAAGCTGCCTCCTCCACAGTTCTCATAGAAGAGCAGGTCCTCATGCTTTATCTGCACAAACGACGAGCCAGGGGACGACATGGCATACTGACTCACACACACATCCACACACACATCCACGCACGCAGAGAGAGCCCACAAGCTCGGGTCCCCGGCCGCTGCTGCTCCTAAAGTATCTACGTACGTAAACAGAGATATCTGCCAATCACGGCTCAGCGCGGAGAGAGCGAAGGGTGATGAATGTAGAAAAGAGAAGTAGTTTCCTCGGCAGGTTTGGAGTGGAAGTTGTCAGTCGGCACGAGAAGTTGTCAGAGGGAAGAAAGCAGAAAGTGCTGGAAAAGAGAGAGAGAGAGAGAGAGAGAGAGAGAGAGCGAGAGAGAGAGAGCGAGCGAGAGGTTCGCTCCCCGTGAGTCAGGGAAGGCTGAAGCCCCTCTGTCACTACTAGACAAAGTATTACATTGCCTGGTAGTGGTGGTCCAGTGGAACTACAGTACAGAGCAGGAAAACACACACACACACACACACACACACACACACACACACACACACAGAGCGGGGAGATAAAGGGGAGGTGAGTGTGTGTAAGTTCGGGGGTTGCAGTCAGCAGACACACTGTTCAAATATGGTCAGTGGCATGCAGGGCATTCCTCCTTCCTGGATAACTGTGGCTATATTAAGACCCCCCCCCACCACACACACACACACACAGATACATATATATATATATATATATACAGCCCTAACCTGTGGCCTCATAAATCAAAAAGAAACAAGCACTGCCACTACCTAAATCCATCTCTCTCACACACACACGGACAGCGCGTGTTACTCAACCCAACAGGAATGACCCGCTGACATCATCAAGCAGGACAGCCATGGTGACATCACTGACAGTTGAGATCAGCTCTGGGAAGTTCGGACGACTCTTAGTTTGTTGACAGTAATCAAATACAAAAGTAGACTTGGAAATGATTCACAGAGTAAATGCATAAAGCATGACCTAAAGGCTGAGGGCCCCGCTGGTGACTCGCAGAAGTTGTCTGGCTCTAAAGAAGGATCCAGTGATGCCAGACTATGTTTGGAAATGTGACATTTCACTGGTTGTGAACGCTGTATTTTTTTCCCACTGGTCTCCAAGGAATATGTCAGGAATCTTGATTAAAATAAAAAAGCAAACATGAAATTTGGATTGAATGATCTGCGTGGGTTTATAGCTTCACTATGAGGTGGGATTGAGTTTAAGGGGCCTATAGGGCCTATGCACCCTGCTGAGAGCCATGCCAGTGTTCTTGTGCCCTCAGAGAACGACCTGACCCGTGTACGGTGGAGGTCAAGAAGGTGACCGGAGCATTTCGCTGTTAAATTAGCTATCTTTTTTATTTACAAGGCAGACCACACAAACAGTACAGTTAACAGGCTGCTCCTGGAGGGGGTTGGGGTGGGGGAGGTTGGACGTCAAACTCGGGGCAGATTTTGACCGACACCATCACATCAAAAGCTCCTGAGTTCAAAGGAAATCTTAATGACACGAAAATGTCAAGACCACACTCAAAATCTACACCCACAGATACAAAAATAAAATTACTGAACACGGACCGAACACATACTGGGAGAGGACGAGATTTCCCCCTCAGAGTGCCAGCTGCGCTCTGTACTCGGCTGAACGGATCCGAGTTGGCAACTTCACCATCTTCGACTTCTATTCGTCACAGTCGACTTGCGACAAATTTAAACACTTTTTGCGAAATCGTTCGGGCTTTAATCTGACTAATACTCTTGTAAGTAGCTCTGTAAATTCTATGACTAGTTCAGGGACATCGATACTCATGTAGATTATGGAGTAAATAAATGCTAGATTCCATATTTGTCTGTAAATGCAACAGGGAAAATGAGGAGTTGTCACTACAGTCTGTGGGGTTCTCTGTGATTCTGGGTCTCAGAGTTGGGTTGAGATGAGCGAAGGTTTTTCTTGACAGGCAGGTACAGATATATACTGTAAACAAGGCTCATCCAGAGGAGGGGGGGGGCGGGGGGTAGCACAACATCACAGGACACTCTGATAGAAATCCACTGTATAGAACACAAAGCCTATGAAGTTCAGTCATGCAGGATTTAAGATTCAAGTTCTATACATTACACTTCTATCTAACAGGTCCCGAACAGCAACAGCTAATGTGGTATAAACCATCAGTCTGGGGGGAGGAGGGGCCGGGCAGAGACACAGCGACAGGAAAGCAGCTGGACAGTTTGTCTGTCCAGGAAGAAGAGGCGTTCAATGGCACAGAATAAGTCCTGGATCCACAAGAGCCCATGACAGTGCTGAAGTCATTTACTGTTGGGATTTGCTACTGATAATTCAAGTTGTATAATTTCTAGCCACGTCACACGTGTGTTGTTGTCTTTGCGGTTGTTTTTTTTTTTTCCTTTTCTTTTTTTCTCGTCGAACCTAACGTCACGGAGAAGGCGATGGCGGTGGAAGATGTGGAGCTCATGTCCGCCGAGGCTCCAGCCGGTAGGAGAGCTGTGTCAGCGCCCTCTGGTTGTCAATCACGCAGAGCTTCCTGACGTAGCCCCGCACATCTGCTTGGTTTTTGTTGGGTTGGCAAATGTCGGGATCTGAATAGAGGAAGAGGAAAACGTCACCTGAAGAATTCACAATAAAGCGCGGCAGATCGATGTGATAAATAATGGACCACTCACTGAAAGGTTGACTTCTACAGTGCTTCACCTGCCGAATCGTGTTCGCTATAATACGCTGAGGAAACAAAGAGATTTATCTGAGTGAGGAAAAATATGACACTTAAGGTAATGAATGATTAATGTTTATATTATTATTCTAAAGAAAACTCAGTTTGCCTTTTCATTGCGCTCAGAAACTCACCATTTTCTCAAAATTGACCATGTTGTCAATAAACGTCTTGTTGCCCTCGTGCGTGAAAGTCATATCTGAAAGGTAAAAAAGAACAATGAATGGCGGCCATGTTCATCCCACAACGCTTTCCCATGACACACAGAGACTGACCTTTGAGAAGGAGGGGCATGAAGGGGATGACTGGCGGCTCCAGTTTGGTGACAGTGAGTCGGTAGGACCGGTGGTTTCTGGATGGATCCTGTTACCACACATGACGCAAGAGCAAAGTTTTGGTGCTAACGTCAAATAAACCAGATTTGTAGATGCTCTCAGTGCAGCTTACCATCATGCTCTCAAACTCAGCGTAGAACTTTTTAAACTTGGAGGGGAGTTTCTGCCAAAAACCATAGAAATCAGTTTAGACAATAAGAGAGCAGAGGTCTGACATCGCTAAATGTTTCTGGAGGAAGATGTTTTACCTCCCACGTCTGGCTCAGTCTGCTGACAGCAGGGTTGCTCATCCCCATAATGATGGCAAAAAAGGAATTCAGGTTCTTAAACTCTCGACAGCTGCAGACAAATAAACACACAGGCGAGACATGAAGGGGACTCCTCCTCTAAGTGCACGTGGCAGTCGGCGGCAGGCCCCACTCACTGTGCAGCTATCTTGATGAACTTCTTGAGGAGCTGGACCCTCTTGCTGAGCTGCCCGCAGAGGCACACCTCAGTGACGACCCACAGCTGAACCTGGTTGAATCTCCGCAGGAACAGGTCCAGATTCGCCGTGGTTCTCCTGAAGCTCTGCCGGCCGAACGTGTGGTAGAGCAGCTCGTGCTGGGGACGGACGCGAGGAGAAGCAGGGTCAGAGTTCATCCAGTGGACGTGAGTAAAAGGTTACGCGCGTACCATCTGACTATAAGACTACATGTGACGTGTCCTAGCTTGTCAGCGCTGGCCCGAGCTGGTGTTCAGTGTGTGATACCTCATGTACACAGCTGAACAGCTCCCAGTCGTACATGGTCATCTGGTAAGCCAGGTCCTTAGAGCTCATCAGCTCAAAGGTTGACATGGAGCCTGCAGAGGGGCCCTCCTGCTCTGGATGAGGGGTCTGAGAGGAACACACATAAACAAAAGCACATGTTCATTCATACTGAGGAGATTAATCAGGATTTATACATGTAGTTTTATCTGACTTTGCAGTTTTCACATTTCCACTCCAGTTGATTTTCTTCTTAATACTCGTAGTGCTAAAAACCAGTTCAATAGAAATATCAGCATCATCTCTTACTTACTAGACTGCTGATCTGTCCACGTGGGCAGGCAAACAATCGGCCGTTGATGCTCAGAGTCGAGAACACGGACACGTCATTAGGCTTCAACACTAGTTTTTCTGTAACATGAAGTGAGACAGCTCAGGCGCGGGGCCCAGGTACAGTCCCAACATTTACTTCAAGACGCTGGAAACAGTCGTGGACAAGAAATGACCCGTGATGATCAGTGTTCTCACCGCCGGCGGAGCTGACATGGACCAACACCAGCTCGTCAGTGGTGCAGAGTTTGTCGGCCACAGCACTGAGCACCTCTCTCCCCGTTGCTGCCACGGCGACCCGGATGGTCGTGTATGTGTGATCGCTGCAGTAGACCTTTAGTAAGACTACACGTGGACAGACACAAACACACAAAGTGTCCTGAAATACAACTGTATGGACCACATCTGGTGAAGTAAAAAGCTAAATAAATAACAAAATAAAAGGTTTAAAAAAAAGTTCTGTACTCACTGTCATCCTGATTCCTAATGGGCTGTTTCTTCTGCAGCCTTTCCTCTCCATTGCTGAACTGTCGTATGAGGGTTTTCTGCCAAAATGACATGGGACTACATATCAGTATCCGCATCACCGCGAGGCAGCGTCTTCTAGAAACTGCGGTGCAAACACACTACCTTTTTTGTTGCTTTGGCTTCTTCTGAACTACAAAACAAAGCGTGGGGAAATAAAGATGCAATAAGGAAACATGACACATGAAGAGAAACGTTACTCCCAGGCAGCCGAGCACCTACTGTAATTTGACGATTTTCTCCAGGTCAGGCACCAGGTCTTTCAGAGCTCTGAGAATCCGAGAATCATTTGACAGACTGCCGTACAACTCCTGCAGACACAAGAGGCGGAACCACCTTCGAAACGATGCATCGGCCTGTGTGCAAATGGTGCGATTTACTTGAAAACCTTCGGTTTACCTCTAGGAAAGAGAGTGCTGCAGGCTCCTCCTGCAGCAGGTATGACTGTGTGTTGGCCCAGCGCAGGGTGATGATCAGGACCCTTCTCTTGTTGTTGATGGCGTACTCCAACCTCTCCTGTTCAGAGCCGGGCGGAGAAGCCGCATGGTAGGTGCACACGAGGTTAAAGACGAAAACAATGGTTTCATGTTTTTATGTATTGTTGTTATTTGCTGTAAAGCCAGAGTAGGGATATATAAATAAATACTGATTGATTGATTGATAAAGCCTATCAAAGATTTTTTTTTTCTGTCACTTTAAGTACACCTACCTATGTTCCTGAACATATTATTTGATTCTATCATCAATCTAAAGTTGGCTGTGCTCATATTTTGCCTTCATCTCCAGCACATGGGAGGAAGAGGAGACCATGTCGTCCATCTTCATCTAAAGTGGCGGCATCCATCACCATAAATGGAGGCAGGGTGTATTATGCGTAATTGTGGCTACAGCCACCGTAAAACACAAGTAGCTGTGTACTTGCACTACAATGACTAAGACCACAAGAAAAGACCTTCTCAGCTGGGATTACAACTTGTTACTATGGTGTGAAGTGGTGAGGACTCCGTCAGCAGTTCATTAGTGCTGGATGCTGAACTGCTGCTTCAGCGCTTCCACACACGGAGCTGCAACCGGCTCAGTTGACATGCTGTCAACATAACACGCTGGCTCCTGTTCTGATATGTCAGTGCGCCTGATAAGTGGCCGTCACAAATTTAATATGAGTTTTAAAAAGGGAACGCCGCAGTACCGGGACAGACAGAGCAAGAGAGCGTGAAGGCAGAAAGGATATTGTGCCATGAGCAGAGGACAGAGCTGGCTGTTGGCCATGAAGACACACTGCATGAGGACAAAGTCATCCACTGCTGGGTCTGACACAAGAGGGAAGACAGGGAAGGAAGAGAGTCAGGAAACGAAGGAAATGAAGTGCAAGAGAATTAGGAGACTAAAAAAAGATACATCCTACAACATACTATCACAATAAATGATCTGAGCTCGGCAGAAATGAACCTCAACAACTTTAAAAACCCAGTGTTGTGTTTTATATGTGGCTACCTGGATCACTGTGATGGATATCCATCCTCATGCTCTCCAGGAAGTGCTCAAGAATCTTCTCGGGCGTTCCTGATATCACAGTGTACCTGTAACGGTTTTTACAATAAAGGAAATAACATCGGCAAACATTTTTTGTTTACTTCTGGCTACAGTATATTTGTGTATATGTGCATATTTTGGTTCCACATCCAGACACGTGCACGTAAACACTCGTACTTGATGCTGCCCAGGGTGGAGGCTCGAGGACTCTTCTCTAACACCAGCACGGCTTGTTCGTGTTCTTTCAAACGCACCGTGTTGGCTTCCACATCCTGCAGAAGCAAAACCCACAACACTGTGTCACTGCACATCAAATAAGATTTTATTTGATATGGTTTAAAAAGGCCAAATAAAAAAAAAAAAAAACGCACATTTAGAATGTGTATTTTCCATTAGATTTTAATACTATATTGGGTGCCTTTGAGTATTGCTTAAATTCAAACTGAAATAAAATGTCTCAATATTTTTATTAAAAGCACTCAAAAACATCCAAACTAGCTCACGCCTCTAAAAGGTTAAATGTAATACACCTTCCATACCAGCGGGGGGAGACATCCACCACGCAGCAGTACCAGACAGTGCAGTGTACTATATGATGTACGTCATACATACATCTACACTTTGACTTGCAGGGAGAAACGGTCGCTTCAGTTCTGACTCTGACTCAGATGCTTGTGTGACCCTGAGTGTCCCATCACACTCACCCTGAGTATCCTGTTGAAGTCCTCCTTGTCCACACGCAGGAAGTGGCAGTTGTCCTCTCTCAGGACGATGGAGGCAGCTCGAGGTGAATCTGTGACCAGCGCCAACTTCCCAAAGTCATCGCCCTCATGGAGTGTGCACACCACACCCTGAGGCAGACACACACGAAAGGTTTAAACAAAGCTCATACACAGTTTACTTGTTACTTTAAGCCCTGAGGAGAAATCAGAGAGGAGCAGGAGCCCTTAACAGTGGTTTGAATGTGTGTATGTGCACAATCCCTGAAGCAATTTAAACCCAGTGATGAGTCACAGTGAGATGAGCAGCTTCCCAGACTCACGGGAATATACTAGCAAACTGCTACCCAGATCCATCTGGATATAATGAGCGACACACACACACACACACACACACACCTTGCCATAGATCACCACATTGACAGAGCCCTTCTGGATGATGTACCATGATGTGCCCTCCTCTCCTTGGTTAAACACTGGAAGATAAAGAGAACATGTACACACATGACTGAACATATTCATCCTGAACACCCGAGATTTCAAACTGCAGGCGCCTTCTCTCTCGCTCTCTCTCTCTCTCTTTCTTCCTCCAGGGGGAGAGGAACATTTTAAGAGATGTGAACACAGACACGATCCAAATATTTTTAGATATTTTACAGCCTGGCTAAAAGTTCCAGAGGAAATTATTATCACAAAATATGTCTATAAATACATTTAGAAATCAGGATAGAGCCGCTCATCATACCTCACGTTTACCAGTGTAATAATTACAGTAAATATTAATAAAGGGAATCCTAATGGTTAATTCTTTAATTTAATCCCAGGGCGTTGTTTATTCTTGCAGTGAATTTGCTTCACTGCCTCAACATCTGAAAACATGTTGTGAACCCAAGGCGGCAAACAGACAAAGAAAAATAGCTCAAACGGGAGGCTACAGCAAACTGTCAGAGACCCTGCTCCACAAACTAAAATACAGTCAAAGTGAAAACTCACACACGGTTCCAGCTTTTGCATGTGACTCAAAAATCACGACGCTTGCCAGTTCCCTCTTCACCTGCAGAGAACAAGACAAAGTTTCAAATGAAGGTTATATTCCAGATGGGTTTTAGCAGTCCACTACAACACAAGTCAATCGACTGTTATAAATGATGTAAGTACTAAAAAATGTGTGCCATTTCTCACCATACTTCACAAAAAAAAAACACAAAATATACAGGTGCAAAGGATTTCCAAACACACTGTGGTTATGAATGTGATTTGACAAGGAGCTGCTTATGTTTATAATCCAACAGGAAAAACCCGCCTGTTTTTTTCCCTTCCACATGGCGTTTGCTTTACCCATTACACCATCTTCTCCCTCAACTGTTACACCCCTTGGAAAACTGCACTGGTCCTTTAAAAAGAGAAGTGGAGACCAACTCACAGTGTTCGAGAGGTGAGCTAAGGCCTTGATGTGAAGCAGCTCATCGTAGATGATCTCAAGGTCATCTCCTGTCCTCTGACCAGGCCTGCAGAGACACAGAGACACGCACACACACACACGGGTTAGTCAGAATGAGCTCACCAACATTTCATGCATACACTCCATTACTCATCACACTGAGGATACTGCTGATGACACATCGTACTGCTAAAATGATGGTGTTGGAGAACAGTCACCATGATGATACTGAAGTATCATGTGAGAGCATAAAGGCCATATAAAGGCTTTGGATTTGATTCTCAACGGTATAAATGAAAAAAGTAATCATATTACCACAGAGCCAATATTACACATGTTAAGTGGCAGGATGTTAAAAATGAGCCTCTCTAATTTACATAAAGACATTCTATATTCAATTCAAATCATAATGTGCCGCCAGTGTCATGTAGGTGCTGCTCTGTAATGGTTCGACTAACGATTTCCTGAGAATCATGCACAGCAGGGCATCGGGGCCGATCTGGGCGAGGAAGAGGATGGTCTCCGGCAGCTCCTCCTCACTCTCCCTCTTCTCCTCCTCGCTGGGCAGCGGCGTGTCCTCCTCGTCGTCGTCGAGGAAACGGTAGAACAGGTACTTGTCCTGAAAGCCAAGCTCCTGGTCGACTGAGGTGCAGGAGGGCAAGGGTCAAAGGTTAACATATAAACTATAACACTCAGCTGTTTTACGACAGAGGTTTGGGAAGCGCCTGAAGTTTATCATGACAGCTACGTGATTGTAAGCACCTTGGCACCATGCATCACGAGGGGAAGGTCATAAAAACGGCTAAGTGTGAGCTACCGTGGTTTAGCACGCCTTCCTCCAGCAGAGCCTGCCACATCCCGACAGCGTGGGACCGCGTCAAGACACATGCGCTCTGCAGCACCAGCCAGTCGACCAGCTCCGTGCCCACACAGCACTGTCTGCAATACACACGAAAACGCACGGTCACACAAACAGTAACCTGCCGGGACATTAATAGTGCGCCATGTAGTTCTGAACTTAAATTGTGTACGAACACACGCAGGCTGTAGGACTGCAGACAATCCTACCTGTACGTCTTGAGGTGGTACTTCCTGTCCCGAATCATGTGTGGCGCCCTGGACAGGATGGCGTTGCGTAGCACCTTCCCGGCTCTCTGTAGTTTCTCCGCGGGAATCTATACCAAACACCAGGGAGCCGGAGCGTTCATTGGAATCCAAGTGGCAACACTTACAACACTTTACTCTTACTCTGTGCTGTAAATCCATCTACATTAAACACTAGAATTACCACCACTGGTAATTGTGAGTAAAACAATACATAGGAGTAGAACAAGGAAATCGACCGTTTGGATTATTGACCTTTTATTTTAATTGCAGCAAGTGAAATATATGATGCATGCATAACGGCATCAACACATGTGAGCAAACACATCCTGCATCTCAGACAGAGGAAAACTGCACAAACACACAACTGCTTTTGAAAACAACACAGAGAGGCATGCTAAATGGGCAGCTGGGATCTTTCTTCTATGTGCATGCATTAGGTAGCATTAGCATAAGTACAGAGGCTCACAGCTGTGAGTCCTCACCTGTCTCCTCACAGAACACACACCTTAAAAAAATCCATTCTGATGCTCTGATTGGTCCAAAAATAGCCGGGGCTCTCTTTTATGACATTCTCATCGTCACGCTGCTCACACAATGCATGTTTTTCTAATCAAGCACCTCTCACGCATCAAAATCACTCATCTATTGGGTTAGAAGAGAAATATACTGGCGCTCAGCTGTCAACAAAGATATGCTGACACAAGTAGGGCGGCCTCGAGGAATCAATCTGAGGCTGCCTGTCCGTGGCGGTTTGGTTCGTTCATGTTTTAAGTTTGCTAAGAGGAAAAGCATAGTTCTTTAAAAACCAGAGCTCACTTCAAGGATCCAGCTGCCATCAGGCTGCCTTTTGATTACCTCCTACACTAACCCGAGACAACTGTGAGGCAGAGTGGGTTGTTACCTTGTTGTGAGCTTTGTTCGTCGAGTCGGAGTTAAGGTTGTCCTTGTCTGCGAGTCCTGAAGAGCAAAAGAGGGGTCATGAGCAAAGTGCGTTTGAAATATTCTACACAAAGTATTCATTCCTATTCAGTAGCTTATTCGCTAAATGCTATAAAAGAGTATAAACACACTCTTTATACATGTATATATATATATTGGAAGAGCAAGGGATCAAATCATCAGCCTTCTGGTTAGTGAAAGACCCTTCTCAACTTCCTGAGCAACAGCGTGTGTGTGTGTGTGTGTGTGTGTGTGTGTGTGCACTCACTGTCATTGTTAGATCCACTCTCCATCGCTCCATAAGGAGGGGCCAACAGTCCAGCCAGGCTCTGACGATGCTTCTAAAAGACAAAAAAGACACACAAGCACTTTCAGCCGGGGTCAGGGATTTAAACACATTTTCACCTCCGCTCTCACATCACGGTCTTACATGTCGACACAAACGCACCCAGACACATACACCACATGCTCTTCAAAACAAAGCCCTTTGTACAACTGAGATCATTTACATGCAACACACACACACACACACACACAGCATTCAGACCAGGGTTAATGAGAGCAGCCGATGCGGCTGTGAGGTGTGAACAGATGTTGTCCTTACAGCTGTTATAAATAATAAACTGTGTTTGCCTTCCGACAGCAGAGGCATCAAATACACACAGCAGGTAATTATGAACCTGAATGTGCCACTGGTCATCTACAAGGTCATTACCAAGCAACCCATGCCCTCTGGGGACAGACACACACACACAGTGAGAGAGAGAGAGAGACAGAGACAGAGTGGACGTCTGTTTGACTGCTCTCTTTGACACAAACACCACTTCTCTGTAACCAAGAGGACAATCAGATGATTGAACCCGATATTGAGGACAAACATAACAATTCTCAGTAGGTTTCACTTACTACTGTTGAAAAAAAAAACAGAAACAACAACACAAATTAAAGTATGAAAAATAAAAAAGAAGGACAATCGCCCCCACATGCACGCTCACAGACAGACAGTGGAGGAGCAGGACTCACCTGAGGTAACACACTCAGCTGCCAAGAACCCCAGAGAGCCGCCCTCTGCTCCGCCACAACTCACACACATGCCACGGGACCACTTCCTGCTCAAAACCAGCCACTCTCTCCCTCTCACACAGTCCCCTCGGTGTCTGCTCTCCGTCTCCCGCTCTCCCTCCCTCTCCCTCTCTCTCTCTCTCTCTTTCACCAAGAACCAAACCACTTTGCCCCTGGCAGGTTACCACGGTGATCTCAGCCGCCGTGTGACTGCCGGTGGAAGAGAAAGAGGGAAAGAGCAACCAGGGGAAGTGGATGAAAGGAGTAGTGAGGAGGGAGGAAACGAGGGAGAAAGGTAGCTGATGAAAAGAAATTGTTTCTATTCGATTCAAATCCATTTTGTGGAACAGGTGTTAGTTGTTCCTTTTTTACTCTTGTTTACGTTATCTTATTTTTGGGCCTCTCTAGACCAGGATGACGGGTCATGTGCTATATGCACATACTATAATAAATATGTAGGTATATATAATATATATGTTATAATATGGATTCCTGTTCTTATGTCGCAATTTATTTTTGTGATTATTTTTGCACAAAACTAACAGAATGAATTTCATCTCCACTCTACAATTACATGTGAAGAATCACCAGAATGTTTACAAACCTAAAAAGTGAATCTATCTTTTGAAATAATAACAAACGGTCAGTTGCAGGAAGCACTGATGACAATGATTCACCACAGACAGAACAGGTCTCTTGATGCCCGTGCGCTCGTCACAGCCAGATCTCCAGGATGACTACGATCTCAGTATCCTCCTCCTCCTCCTGCTGCTGCTGCTCGTCCTGGGACCCGTCCCAGACGGGCGAATGTGCGTCAGCCGGCCAGGCAACACATCAACAGACTGATACACTGTTTATTTGCACATATCCATCAGACAGAACAAGCTGCTGCTGTACACTCACACCCGCTTCATTCACCTCACGGCCACTTAGTGTTAGAATTACGGAGCGGCGCTTTCTTTCTTTCTTTCATCCTTTCATCAAACACATAACTAGATTCATCCAGAGGCTTTATAGTCCTCACCCCACACGCCGTGCACACAAATTAACCCGAGCACGAACCCACTCCCACACTACAAACACAGACACACACAGACACACGCATGCAGACATCCTTTTACTATGAACTGAATGAAATTCAAGGCAGGACAACCCTGGGCTACGTTTTGTGCTTCATGTCTACGGTCCTAAAATAGACGACACACCGAGAGACTAAGTGCACTTAGGCGACAAACAAAACACTATAAGATGGCTGGCGCCCACGCTTCACTGATCATTTGTTGTTATCTTTGCTTTTATCATTTCCTGTGGACTTTAAGGGACTACATTCCCCCCTTAATTCATCTATTAATAATACTGACAAATTCTACTTAAGACTAGAGAGAATAATTATAGTTAATAGTGACACTAAGCTTGATTGCATCCGCTAAATATTTATGACGTTTAACAGTTAGATGCTTTCATATTTATGATTTATGCCCCATTTTATGTATTTCTGGCCTGTTTTAAACATTCTAACTGAAACAACTGTGACTTTGACTTGAGTAGAAATAAAAGGGAAAGGAAACACTAAATAATTGTTTTTCCATAACTGTCTTATTTCATACTATGAAATGAATATGAATTGGTAAAAGCTGAACGTGAACAGGACCCTTCAGCGTTGATGAGAAGTAACAGATAAAGCACAGAGCCGACTGACTGTGGGTGCTGACTGTGACGCAGTAGTAACCGACCCGACGCTCTGCCAGGACTTCCTCTCCAAGTGAGACCCAGTGAATGGGATGTGACCTCAACAAGGAGGCCCACAGAGAAGCAGGGACTCGGCTGCCAACTCCCCCAGAGGCTGCCAGTCCAGGCTTAAGCCACGTTACTGAGTACTTTTTATTCCACCAGGAGTTTTGTATGCCATAGTACTTGTTTGCATCTGAAGAGGAGCTGTGTACTACAGGTCAATGCAGAAACCCTATTGAAAACATCGCAAAGTACCTGCAGGACTGTAAGACCACAGCTCCAAAAATGTTTTTGGATCTATTTGGAATTTAAATGTGGTTTCATAAGGAGACTGTTGGGACTTGCTGGGGGTTTGCACTGAATGAATCTGTTTATTCTGGATATTGTGCGGTGACCTCAAAATATCTGCCATGGGACAAAGCAGGATTTGGCATTTCTAAGCGACAGCGCAGTGCAGCGATTAAAAAAAGTCATCAGTTGCATTTCGAAAGATCCCCTCAGGTCCATTTGTCACTGCTTCTCATTCCAACGCAATAAAATACACTCACGTCAGTTCACAGATACCTGAGCCACACACCATGTTTGGTTGTATGCATAACCTAGTGCAATGGAAATGCTGCAATAGCAATCCAGTGTGACACACACACACACATCCTGTACCTTACATAACCCAATGTTGCGTGTCACCTGCGGCGTGACTCTAATGGGGGGAACAAAAAGCAAAGTTGTGGTGGACAGCCCTCTTGTGGTTAAAAGCACAATTACAATGCGTGTTTGTCTTGAAAGAGATTCTCTGTTGAATCATCAAGTTTCAGTTTGTAACTCACACTCTCTGCCTCCATCTCTCACCTCCCAGAGGCTCTTGAACTCCCTCTGCTCGATGCGGAGCAGCTCGCTGGTCTCCCTGCTGACGATGGTAGCGTGGCGTGGCGTGTTGTCCAGGATCGACTCCCCGAACGCCGTCCCAATCCCCAGTGTACAAATAGCGACTGCATCCTGCACGCGAACACACAGCGTCCTCGTTGTTCAGTCAGCGACGTGGTGCCGTTTTATACCCGATAATGAAGCGCTAGACTCACTGAGACAGCAGAGCGGTCATTATCAGGGATACATCTCAGATTTGTCTTATGATCATGGACATGGGGAGCAGACGGATTAATACATGGAAATGAATGCAGATGAATTCTAGTAGGAGGGACTGGTAAACAGAGGCTACTGTACGGAAAATATCTGCAGGTGCTGGAAATAACTGGACAAGAAAAAGTAAACACACACACACAAAGCATATCCCAGCTGTCCACTGATTTAGACAAACATTCTGCATGCTGTGGAAAACCTTTCAGCTGTCCAGACTGGCATATTAAAAGATGGCCACAGAAACTAGGCCAGTGGTGGCACTTTAGGCAACATAAAGTACATGAAAAGGACATTTCACAAAGGGGAGGCTCCTTATCTCTGTCTTTCACCAAGAAACAAATCCTCTCTCCTCCCACATGTCATCCTCCTCTATATTTACATTAGGGAATAAAGCCTAATTGTCAATGGACTTGTTTGCTGTGCCGTGGCAGATATACTGCGAAATATTCAAGCAGGGAGACGTGAACTAATGGAGTGAAACAAAGGCAATACAGAGAGTCGTGCTGGACCAGCTCTGTGACATCACGCGGAGCAGCCGGGAGCGCACAGAGAGGCTTATGGCAGATAATAGTACAAGGGGGAATAGGTATACAGCAGCCGCGAGAAACGATGCATGTTCAAACCGTTATTCATTCAGCCATTGGTGATTCAATAAATGCAGAGGTGACAGGGTGAGCGGGTTGTTGTGTCTGTAGCTCAGTTACCTGGTGGTTGGCTGTTTCTGACACTTTAACGTCCAGGGAGCCAGAGAGGACTGCATACCAGCTGGTGCCTATGTCTCCCTGTCGGAACACTGCAGAGGACACATTCAACACAGACAGAGTTATCACTGCGGCCATTCTGAGAAACCCTTGCAGAGAAGAGAAGAATTGATATTCACAATATATTTATTTTGGCTATTATTTTCAAATTCTATGTCTGGCTCTATTTGTGATAAACCGTTTGAATCGGTACAGCTCAGTGCAGAACCACCCTTCATCTCCATCCTCTCACATTTGCATGTGAATATAGCTGAACACAGTGCGCTGGATTCCACCGCATCTCTCTAAAAGCTCTTAGAAGAAGACTTCAAAGGTCTCCTGCAGCATGACTCTCATTCATTTTAACAGAAGAATATATACCGTAATCCAACTGTGGGGTGTTTCTGTGCGTGCGTACGTACACGTGATGCCTTTCTCCAGACATTCATAGAAGGCACAGGCGCAGATTTGAACTAGAAGCGGCGATGGGAACCTCCGGAATGCTTTGACCTCTCTCAGTCTGGTCAGGATAATGTCCACGTCCTCTCCTGAGCGCTCCGAGGGCCTGAGAGGAAAAGACCCACCGTTAGCTCTCATAGCTCTGTGATGATGATGATGGAGAGGGAATCAATCAAAAACCTATAATGTGCTTTGGAATAATCTCCAGTATTCATGTAAATATTTGCAATCACCAGTAAAATGTGGGGAAACATGAAAAATATGGGCTGTACTCTTGCTGTCTACGCATTTGTGAGAGTGTGCATGTGCTCCATTGTTCAGTCTGGTGCCTCAGCGATAACAGTCGAGGGCCGCGGGCGTTACTTCGCTTGGCTCAGACCCCCCACGGGGGCGTCGATGTAAGATCTCATTTGCACGGCAGCTATTTCTAATACGCTTAAATCTGAGCGCACACGAGCACGCCGCTGCTGGAAATCTGGGCGAGCGCGCAGAAGTTTCATCTGAGAGCTTTAAGCATTCTGCTCAGAAAAAAAAAAAAAAAAAGAGAGAGCGGAATCGTCTGAGAGCAGCACGCGCTGCAGTTAGCCCCATTCATTCACTCGTTTCCCCTTCTGCTCGTGACTCAGCCTTGCATGTGCGTGTTCATACAGAATCACTAATGCAGCGTGGGCTCCTTCCTTCACAGACGGGAGGAGGACTATCCCCAATACTCCTTCAGCTCCTTCCTTTTCCCTCGCTCCCAGCTCTCTTCTTCTTCTGTCTGAACATGTCTCTGATCTCCATCCCCATTTGCATGTTTCTGTCAGGAAGATAGAAACGAACAAATGTCCCCTCTTTTTTTTTTTTTTAAGCTCCATATTGTTTCCTATCTACAACTGTCCCCCCCCCACCCCACATCATGCCATTACTATCTTTATCTATGCACATACAGAGAAAGACACACACACACACAGACATATATCTGGGTTCCAAAGCAGCTGATTGTCCTCAGTAGCTGGGACGCTTCTCCCAGACAGACAGGCTGTGCTCAACATCAGCCATCACAAACAGGTATTCCTTCCGTTTCTCTCCCTTTCTTCTCATCTCTGACTCATCCACCTACTGGCTCGGTGCTCCAGCGGAGCATCACATCCCACAGTAGGCTGGGTTAATGGTTCAGACAGGTGCACTCCCACTCTCTGCAACAGGGAGGAACGTGGAGGGTGACTGTGCAGGGTTAAAGGGGCGACACCCCTTCACCTCCCCGTCTACGGTGAAACTGCTAAGATCTGTCAGCTCCAATTTTCTGCTCTGAGCCTTGTTGTTTTGCTCTTCCTCTTTTCATTGTCATGCGTGCTTTGCTCGCTCCCTGCCTGTCTGGAGGAATCTGCCTCGCCCGCTGGTGTACAACCAATGTGACCTGAGAGCTGCTCACCTTGTCTCACTCTCTCTCCCTCCCTCCATCGCCCTTATCTCTCCTCCTCCTTGACATCTCCTTTACTCCACCGCCCCCTCCCCCCCTCCAACGTCCAAGTCAGCAAAGATCTCAGCTTTCAACCACACATTATGGCTAAACAATCACACACACACACACACACCAAAAGGATTCACGGAAAGACCAGCATGACACACTGCAGAGGAAACAGAAACACCAGAAGGTCCTCCAGATTATTTTAAGGAAACCTCCATCTGGGGAAGTAAAAAATAAGTAAGTGTGTCCAGCCAAATAAATCATTGGCTGACCAGCATGTCAACAGAAGCATGTTTCCAGTTGAGGCAGATTCAAATGCTACTGTGGCAGAGTGTGTGTGTGTTGACTCTTATCCCACATACTTCACACTCACTGGTAATAAATGTCTGTCAGAGTCAGTAGTATCTTAACCTCTTGTCTCGCTTGCACCTTGCTCCCCCCTCCCTCCGTCCCTCCCTTCATGTAATTCCTCGCTCACTCACATCAACACTTATTGTGGATGAATGCCCCCCCCATCCTTGCTGGATATTGATTGAATAAGAAGCACATTTCGCTGAGGCCCACTCTGTGCTCGACAACAACATCCTGTCCAGTCTACTCTACTGACCTAGCCTGCTCTTACTGACACCCACTGTCTACGGGCTGCCTTTAATGTAAGGTGGATGTTGTTGAGCATTGTTGTCAAAACTCCGAATGTGTCCACAATAATCACACAAGTCTGTTTTTGGTTCATTCCAGACCAAAAAACAACTGTCCATTCCTTCACAGGGTTCAACTTCTCATTTATAAATATACAACCTGTTGGTTGGTTGAATAAAACATCAGCTTTACTTGCAACTCCTTTTTGTGAATGACAGGACAGCCGTGCACGCACCCAGTCTTATTCCAGGTGAGGATGAGCAACCAAGATGGTAGCTTCTGGTTGCCATGGGTAACACGAGGATGTGTCATAGCGAGGTGTGCACTGAATGTGTGGGTGTATGAGCAGTGGGGTGTATGTTGCACATCATTGATTTTCCTTTGGGTGTGAGCTGTATCATTATTATGTCCACTCCCAGTAATTAGTTGCCTTTTCATAATTGGATCCATCTCTGCTGGTGCTGAGACATGAGACCTGTGTCAGTACAGCTGCCATGAGAGGACAATGAAGCGGTCAGTTCAGGTCCTATGACCTGCCTCAGATGCTGGTTTCATTGTGATGACTAACACACACACACACACGCCCCAGTGGTGAAGTCTTTAGAGGGAAGCGGTTTGATTTAAGCGCACAGACATAAACCATGTGCGCCTCATCAGCCATCTTCCACAGCACAGACAGTGTCCGCGAGCCTCGAAGCCACCAACGCCTCTTTTTTTTTTTTGACCGAGGACACAGAAGCGGGCACTAAGGTTACTCTGCAGCTTCTGCCATTAGCCGACGAGGAGAGTGTCTCCTCTGAGAATAACATGACACCATGTTACGCTATTACCGCGCGCACGCTGCGATCGCCGGTTCCCGATGAATCACGTTGACGCGGATGAATGGAGGAGAAAAAAAACAAAACAAAACACGGCGATCGCGCGTGGAGCCGGAGACTCACGCACCTTTTGTCCAGGCAGCAGATCCACTCCGCCGCAGGAGCCGAGGTGGGGGACGTCTGCACCGCGACCATCTTCCCTGGTTGGTGTGCGTGCTGATGCGACCGGAGGAGGAGGAGGAGGAGGAGGAAGCTCTCCCGGTTCGTCGGTGGTCGTTACTGGATGTGAGCTCCCCGCCCCTCCGCCGCTACTGCTGCTGCTGCTGCTGATGAGGAGGATGATGATGATGATGCCTTTACCCGGGCATGCAGATGACTTGTATCAGTCTGCCTGAGTGGGCTTTGTGAGGGACACACACACACACACACACACACACACACACACAGTGGTGCATGCATCAGGGAGTTATCTATGTGGCCAACAGTATTAATCCTCCTGTCAGAAGGTGCAGGGGAATCATTGTAACTACTCAACACTTGTGCGATAAGGTCTGGTGATGTGTGTGAGCAATGACAACAATACAAAACAAAAACAATAATACAGAAATTGTGTTCACTTACATGGTAGAATTGATTGAATTGTCCAGCGCTGCACCAAAACGTTGTGGGTTCCTTCTTGACCCATGCGTGCATCAGGTTTCTGTTTGGTCATCCTGCTGATAAACAAAAAGACAGAGGTGCCACCATAAGCCCCATGAGCGAGGTAACAATTATAAATCAGTAATGAATTCCTCAGCTCACTCTCATGCTGCACTGGCTCAGTGGGATACCTGACTGCACCAGAGCCTATTCTGGGTGGTATTAGTATCACCAGGGCTGCTCTAGCTCTCGCTGTCAAAAAAGTCTACTGCTAAAAAAGGCCCATTGGATTACAAGTCATTTGGGAATTTAAAATTATTTAGAAGCTGTTTATATCCTTTGAATATCACAGCACTAAGGCTTTCATACTCCCTGAACCTTATGGTTAAAACCCATCTGGAGAGATCCACCCCAGTAAGAACCCATTCAAATTCAGTTTATCCTCAGAAGTGGTCAATTTTATACAAAATATTCACTTTACATTGTTATTTTATGAGAGGGCTATGATGTGCAACAAGTACAACAATGAATTATAAAATGTGGTGTTGTTACACATCAAGGCCAATGTAAATAAGCGAGGAATGAGACTGAAATGCTATTCACAAACACATACAAAAGAGTAATGTCATGTCTGCAGACACAAGTATAAGAATAATTCATTTAATTTATTGAAACATCATGACATGACAATAATCATGACTCCAGAAGTGATGATATTCCTACATCATATATAACCTACCATATTTTTAGACCATAATGATTGAAGGTATTTGGTTGGACCCATATCTCCTGATGGAGAGGGGAAAAGCAGCTATATATGTGCATTGTCAATATTAAGCTGACCATATCAGGCAGCTTTTATATGAGCACTGGTTCTGTAGCGGCTCTTATGTGAATAAGCACCGGAGCGAGACGCTGCTAAAGGATTCCATACGTGAGAAGTCGTGTGAACAGCAACAAGGCAGCGTTGTAGTTTCACTTGTTCTATTTCAACCCGAGTGATGACAGAGACACGGCAGCTGCAGAGATGCAGCCTGTCACCAGGACGTCCACAGCCATCGCAGCAAAGGGAGGAGGGAAGGGAGGAGGGAAGGAGACGGAGAGGGAAGCTGATGAGAAGAAGAGACGATTGAAGCATTCAGCCTAATGTCGAAGACCAGAAATAACACATAAAACATGGAGGCAGAACAACACAGACAACAGCAGTTGGAAAGAGGTATTTGGGGATGTGTTGATATCCTGCCCAGGGAAAAGCACAGCAGGAGTCAATGGACAAGGGAGGAATACCATTGAAATCCAGGCCCTGGTTTCCTTCTCCTGCTGCTGCAGACTGATGTAGTTAAGCCATTAGCTCTGCTGCATCTGGTGAATAGTTATGTGGATTTTTACAGGCCTTACTGCGTCTGTCTGAAGCAGCACTTCTGCTGGCATGCAACATAAGAGGCAGTATCAATGTTTATAGACCTGTAGATTTGTCAAGAGAAGAACAAGGAATGAGACTGAAAAATGCTATTCACACACACATAGAAAAGAGTAATGTCATGTCCGCAGATATAAGTATAAGAATAATTCAGTTATACATACAAACTTGGGACACAGACTAATTCCCAGCACTGTATCAGCAAAGCTGTTGCATTGCATACTTTGCTCATTGAAACTGCTGAGGGTCTGTGTGCATATTTAAATGTTCAATTCCCTCGTGAAGCTGGAGAACTCTAACTATGGTTGACTGAACAGATAACCATATGGGGCATGACTCTCTGCATGACTGATGCTCACGCATGCACACACACACACACACACACACAAAAGTGGCATCTGTCCTTTTCCCTCTAGTCAGACTATTTGCAATCTACAGTGCGAATGTAGCTGCTCACTCAAGTCTAAGTCTAAAAATCTCCCACAGATGCTGTATTTCTGAATACAAGAAGATCACATCATGCTATAGCAGTTATTTGTTTGTTTAAGCTAAATTTATTGACATTTTTACACTGATCCATTTAACTACTGTCTGATATAATAGGCCCAAAGATAAGCACTGAGCAGTGTGGAATTATAGTTCAAGGACAGATGCAGATGTAGTTGTCAGTGCTCTCTGGTGGACAAGCTCTGTAATGTCAAGATAATATCTATTACAGCTGATCTATAATTAATGCAGATATAAAGAATAGGGATGATGTACTCATGAAACAATGATTTAGCTCTCGCTAAAATATGATGCTCAGCAAAACGCTGCACATGCTTCTCATCCACTTGCAACTGACACATGCAGCTCCACAATACAAATGTGCACAGGGTGGCTTTGTGCGTCTCTGTATGTCTGCATGCGACACACAAATGTCATAGCGACTACACTGAAGTGGAAATCCCAGTGTGAGCCTGAGGAGGGAGCAAAACAAACTTCTGCAGAAGTCAAGGTGACCTGCTGCTGGTCAGAGAAATGGGAGTTGAGGACTATGACTGCACACACAGATCTTTGCATTTCTCATCCTACTCGCCTACAAAACCTGACCGCTGCTGTAAACAGAATAGATTTGCCTTTATTCCACGGCACTCATCATACCGGCAACGTGCTGCAGTCTGCACCAGCACCTCTAAATTCATACGAATGCCACGCCCCAAATATTTCTCTCTTCAACAAATCCAGGTTAAATTTCTCTCTCTCCTCTTTGTCTGTACTTCACTCACTATCTTACAATCTCTCTACAGTTTGCCACCCACCCTGACGTCACTCCCACATTTACCGTCTCTTCTTCAAATTCACTCTCCCCCTCCCTTCCCTATCCTCTCACGGTTAGCCTCATTCAGGAGCAGGCTTTTTGTGATTGGCCAGTATTTATATCAACTAGGTCCCAGTGCCACCTGGGACAATGGTCTCCAGTCAGATCCAGGTCACAACAAGCAGAACCACTCTTTGGCACCGCACGGATCGGTCCAGTCCAGTGAAGTCTGGTCCAGTCCATCTGCCACGTGAGCCAGCTTCACAGACAGAGACAGGTACTGCACTGACTCGCACACACAAACACACACACACACGCACACACGGTGTGCTGCATCACTGCTTTTCCTCACATACAGGTAGATGGATAGTGGGAGATCGAACCGATTGTACTAACCTGCATCATGCTCACAGGTGAATATTGACACAGAGCTTACCACCGAGCCCAGGAGAGCCTCTGTCACTGTGGTGTCGGCTCTCACAGCAGATGGCAGCGCTGGCACTGATGCTGAAAGACAGGTAAAGGTAAGTGAACGCAACCTGCATGTTCTTAATAGTAGTGTTAGAGCTGGATTATACATTTACATAGAGCTGGATGATAAAGCTACATCATTAATCATTATGAACAATAGCAACAGAGCATTGTGATAGCACAATAGAACTGTTTTAGAATTGCTGTATTCAAGTGCAATTATAATCACATTTATAGAGCACATGTAAAAAAAAAAATACTGCAGTTGACATAAGTCCTGTAGAATGGAAAAGGAAGTGCAAGAAATATTGAATTAAAACTACTGTGATTAAAAACAATTCCAAGAACTGAAAAGCATTACAGGGTGCTTGAAATTGTTTGTTTGTTTGTTTGTTTGTTTGTTTTAATTCAAACCACAACCTTCCCTCTGGAGTAAGTAAAAAAGTAAAATAATGTGACATTCACAGAGACAATTATCAATATCGACTGATGAGGACAAGGACAGCTCTTGATGTAGCCAGATCAGCCTTGTGTCAAAATGTTTGTTGAGGAAAATGCACACGACTTCAACGCTACATCTTTCCATTCTCTCAACAATTATCAAAAAGACGTAATGACAGAAAAATGATGTAAGAAGAATAGTGTTAAGATTCAACATGTAACTAAGCTAAACCTTCCACGTGTAGACCAACTTGCCCCGGAGCTGGTGCCTGTACTCACCCGCCGGCCTCCCTCAGATAGTGGGGTAGTTTACACAGGATTACCGGCGGATCATCCACTTACAGTATTTAGAGACATGAGTCACCATCTGTCTGTATTTATCGCAGCGAGGGAGGAAGCCACCGGCTGCCTGCAAACCAACAACGCCTGTGGCAGTCGAGAGAAGAGCTGGGAAACACGGCGGCTCTGATGCTGGAGGTTAATAGTTAACTAGCTGGTGTGTTTCAGCTCAAAGCTGTTTTTACCGACGGTCCGTGAACGAGGCAGTGGCCTGACGACTGTCGCGACCTTTGAACTGCACGCGCGCTCCGCACAGGTTTGTGACTCGTGTTGCCTTTTTTTGCCCTCGTAAACTTCAGTTTCCCCCTTATGTGTTCCTTTTTAAAATATGTATAGCTATATTCCTTTAGCCAAATAGCTAACGCACCATACATATTTATTTTTAATCTGTAGAATGCAAAAAAAAAAAAACCTAACGTTCTCGATTCCCTGAATGTGCATTACAATGATTCAGACAGACATAATAAGATTAGCGCCTTCAACGACCGCTGCCAAACGCTACATTTAGCTCCGTACATGACAAACAGTGGCGACGCTTAAATAGAAACCTTTGCTTAACGCTAATGACTGTCATTCATTCTTTACAGTAGTGGGTAGTAGTTTAAACATTCATTGGTGCGTGGCTGCACGCGCCGTTCTCTTCCACGTCCGGCTGCACTTTAAAGCAGCACGAGGAGTCATTACAGGTAAATCATAAATACCTGTGTTCGTTATCTCACTGAGCTGAACGGATTCACGAAGATTCACTGTTGAGCTGGAGCTGCTCTTCCAATAGGTCTGTGAGTACCGTGTTGTGCAGTTTCACCCCAATCAAAGCGTTCCAACAGCCAAACTTTACCTTCTATCAAACTGTTGTATTTCCAGGAGGACTTTGCAGTGGAGGAACCACCCTGAGGACCATGACGTTTCCAAAGACTGCTATCGTCACCTGCTGCCACCCAGCGAAGGCAGTGACCGCTTAAAACGCCAGCAGCAACATCATCCAGCACATTTCTGGGCCTCATCATGCCACTGTGCTGAACCTGCAGGTCTTCGAATAAAACAATATCTACCTGCTCAACATTTGCCTCGTTGAAAAGCCTCCTCCTCCTCTTCAGTTCCTTCACCAAAAGAAGGCCTCCACTGTCAAATGATGCGGACAGACAACAAAGGCCGAAGTGCCTCCCCTCACAGGATTACCTACAAGTCTGACTTCCATGCCATCAAGTGCTCGTTTGACGCCGGGGCTCATTACTCATCTGCGCCCTCCAGCTCGAGAGACCCCATAATGTCACACACCAGCAGCACGGGCAGCAGAGGGAGGGTCCATAGCAACAGGGGGACCAAGATCAGAGACAACATCTTCCTCCAAATGGACAGTCATCAGCTCAGACAAGATGGTGGTTGTGTGGTTCTGAGTGGCGGCACCACGCCCCTCCTCTCTCCTGGCCTCCAAACCTCGCCTTTCCCCAGATCCAGAAGATCAGTCCTGAGTGCCTCGTCTGTCCTGAGCGCCGTGGCCAACATTTCTCACCCAGAATCCTCTCTGCAGGACAGACACTCCCTGACAGATGAGATAAGGGATATCGACAGAGCCGCACTGGCTCAAAAGTTCTCTGTCACCCGGAGGCTGTTTGAGACCAAGGGGATGGAGATCGGAGGGGTTTCGACTCATGAGCCTGGCAGGGGAAGCAAGGAGGTGGCAGATGGGAAGACGGAAAGAGAGGATGGGAAAGGAGGAGCCAAACAGGTGGAAGAAGAGGTGAGTGGGAAGGAACTTGGCTCTGATAAAGACAAATCCAGAAACCCACCTGCACTCAAGTCTTTGGCGAGGCAGCGTAGCTCTCCTGGCCCTGCGGAAGCATCCGACAAACCTCCCTCCTATCGTCAGGCAGAGGGAGAGCGATCAGAATCCACTGATCTTGACCCCTGCTTGACCCCTGAGGAGCCACTGAGGGCAGAATTGGTCAACGTAAAAGCAGATTCCTCGGAAAGCGACGGGAGTGAAGAGGAGAAGGAGCGAGAGGAGATCAGAGTATGGTTAAAAGTTGAGGAGGAAAGGTCTGTGAATGCAGGAGGAAGTGTGGAGGCCCTGGAGGATGATGTGTTTGAAGAATGGAGCAGTGAAACGGCAGCAGGAGGGAGGCCACATGTTTCCTCAGACGAACACCATAGGCAGGAACATGTAAGAGACAAGTACCAGCAGGTGGATGGACAATGGGAGGGTGGAAGGGAGGAGCAGAAAGGAGAGTTCGCTGCAGGAAAAGAGGAGAAGTCAGCAGAAAAGAGGGACGGCGTGGACAAAATGACAGATCCAGGAGTGGGAGAGGATGCCGGAAGGAAAGAGAGGGAAGTTGAATGGAAGGGGAATGGCGTGCAAAGACGAGAGGACGAAAATGACGAAGAAAGACAGAGAGGAGAAGGTAAGGACGCTGGAGAGGAGGTGAAACGAGCGGCGCGTGGAGGAGCCAGTGATGGAAACGATGACAAAGAAGACAAGACAGGATCTGTGGTAATCTGTGGGATTGAGAACGAGGCTTTTGTGAGTGATCGGGAATCCCAGCGTCCTCCAGAACATTCGACATCACCAAGACAGGACGCTGGCAAGGCAGCAGATCCGTGTTTATCAGAATACGAGGAAATACCTGGTGTTCCTGAAGAAGATGAAGATGTGTCTGACATGGGGAAGAGGAAGGTCAGGTTCTCCTCAGCACCAATTAAGGTAAGGAAATCTTGAAGAACATCACACATGAGGCTTTTCAACATGTGATATTTACTTATCTGACAGCTGCAGGGTCACTTGTCTCTAAAGCCGTGCATTTATAGAGGCTCTGGTTTCAGATTTGTGTGACTGTCAGTTCCAACTGCTGCGTAAATCCGTAGAAGACAGGGTTTAGCCCAGAGCCATGTTTCTGATCCATTAAGGGAAGAGAGGAAGGCAAGATCCCACATGCTGCATTCTGTCAGCAGTTAGCTCAGAGCTGCCTCTGTACATAAACACGCAGCAGCCTGGCCCTGTTCGTTGCCGACTATTGCGGCAGCAGTTAGTGTGTTGTGCCACACGTGGGACTGGTGTTTGCACACAGAGATTTCTCCGCTCATATCTTTGCACTTTGTGAAATTCTCACTCTGATTCTCTCGCTGACAGATCTGCCAACATAAACAGTGCCGCGTTGTGTCAATAGCTGCAGATGGTTCTCTTTGCAGCCTGCTCCATGTGTATTTGTTTTCAATGCATAAAACAGTATTTTTATAGCTGATGACTTGTGTTTATTGCCTGCTGCCCTGCAGGTGTACAGCACCTACTCCAACACAGACTACGACCGACACAACGAGGATATTGACCCGGTGTCTGCCTCGGCCGAATACGAGCTGGAGAAGAGGGTGGACAGGATGGACGTCTTTCCAGTGGAGATAGAGAAAGGTTGGTATCTCTCATGAAGGCAGAAAGAAAGTAAATCATATAACAGGTCACATCTGGTGACACATATTTGGGATTCAAAACCTAACAACCTAGTTGGGACGTTTTTCAAAAGACTGATGTTCTGAAATGGGTTGAACACAAAGTTAAGGGATATGTCCACCTTATTTTGAGCTCTACATTTCTGTGTTTCTTATTTTAATTTCAGATACTGCCTCTTTTTTTTGTGGAGCAGGCTTTACCATGACTAATGCTGATATGAGGATACATTCCTCTCTCTGTTCCTTTTCAGGAGATGATGGTCTGGGTATCAGCATCATAGGAATGGGTGTGGGTGCCGACCAGGGACTTGAAAAACTTGGAATCTTTGTCAAGACAGTGACAGAAAGAGGAGCAACGCAGAAGGACGGAAGGTGCGTCCCGGCATCAGTCTCTACTTAAGTGGCGATCCAGAGTGGCTCTACTGACGTGACTCTCTTCTGTGTGTGTGTTAGGATTCAAGTGAATGACCAGATCGTGGAGGTGGACGGGGTGAGTTTGGTCGGAGTCTCGCAGCTGTTTGCAGCCACGGTCCTCAAAAACACGTCGGGCCTCGTCAAGTGAGTGACGTCAGTGTGTTTGTCCTTTATGTCGCAGCTTTGCTTTGTCTCGCCTTACTTCCACAAATCCCTTCCAGTCACTGCTGATTTCAGATGAATTATGTATCCCAAATAATTTTGGTCTGGTGTTTGATGTGTCTCCTTTTTAAAACAGGAAGTGAAGTTATTTAAAGATGAAACGGTGAAAGTGAGATAAAAATAAATCTTCTCCCACAGATGTTTTTACTGGTCAGGCCATCCGCTCCACACAGTATAATATGTACTTCGTGTTAATGCCATCCATTAAAATCGTCTGACAACTTTGAGAATGATTGACACTAGATATCTTTGGATTAAATCCAAGCCAGCAGAACTTTCACAAGAGCATTATGGAAAATGTTGAATGCCTGCAGCTGTGACTTGTTCCCCTCCTCTGGCGGCAGGTTTGTGATTGGTCGTGAGAGAGAAGGCGTGCAGAGCGAGGTCGCGAGGCTGATCAACGAAAGCCTGGAAATGGATAAAACATCCAGAAAGGTGTGTTTTCGAAAGGAAGCGTGGAGTTTCTGAGGTTGGGAGAATTACATGCGGTTTATTGCGTTTTCTGTTCACTGCGTGTTTATATGTGAAGAGTGAAAGGGCAGGCGGAGACGAGGACGATGACGATCACAGCAAGTCAGAGAATGACTGGGTGGCTGAAGAGGAAGGAGAGGAGGAAGATGAAGAGGAGGAGGATGTGTCTGTACTTTCCAGCCTGGACAACTACGAGCTCTGCCTCAAATACCAGCAGGTACTTTATATCTAACGTGAGCTCACTGACACACATTAAAACACACTAAGGCAAAGCATCCATTTCAATGTAGTTTAATAATCTATCACTGCCATCTGTTTTTTTTTTTTTTTTACATCTCGTAGCTTCAGACAAACCTGCGAAGCAAAAAGGCCCAACTTCACCAGGCTCGAGAAAAGGTAGGTCACTCGGTTGAGATCACGGACGATAACTGTACTCACTTTAAATCACATTTGCATCCACTCTTAGAACAGTCTGACCCATTTAATTGTGCACGAGGTGGCTTGGCGCGGCATTATTAGGACACGGGCCATATTCCAACAGTGTTCCTCATCAGCCTCGCTCTGATGCCTTTTGCTTGAAGTAATCGACAGTGTGACGTAACTGGGTTGCCTTCCTGTCAAAAATCTGGCTTTCTCCTACCCAACCGATCGGTGAATAGAGGACTGAAGATGTAAATATTCTTATTATCAAGACATGTCATCAGTTGCTGTGTCTTGCAGTTAAAGGAGTGGGAGGAGCGGCAGACGCGTTGGGAGATTCAGAAGGCCGAGCTGGAGCAGAGGGCAGAGGATGGAGAGGAGAAAGCTGAAAAATTAGAGAAGTACGATCCTGTTGCCGTGGTAGACGTGACTTCCAGTTCAAAAGTACATGTACATGTGTTGGGGCTTGGAGCGTAAAGCCTGTAATGCAGAGACACGTTACGCAGATGATAATGATGGGGTTTTTTTCCAAGAGCATATTAATGGACTGTCCCGCTGTTATCAGGTACTGGCAGGAGGCCCAGACATTGTGCAGGGTCGTGAGCCAGCGACTGGCCGATGCCCAGAGCCAATCAGAAAGCCTGGAGATCAAATACAGCAAAGCCAAGAGACTGGTCAGAGAATACCAGCACAGGTATTTATTAAATCAGTCAGTGTGTCATGCATAACACCTTAGAATATTACTCCTGAACTACTGAGGTGTATTTTGTAAGACGATGAAATTGCTCGATCCCCCCCAATGGATTTGGAATTAAACGCAAACTGTGTTTCAGAGAGGAGGAGAGTGAGGGGATAGAAGCAGATTTGAGGGGACAATTGGAGGAGAGAGATAAGCAGCACAGAGACACCGTTGAAAGGCTGGAAATCCAGGTGAGAGGGGAGCTTCTCAGTCCTGACTGGATTTACTTCACTGACGCTGCCGTTTCTGCTTTCACGCCGCCTGTCTCGCTGTTTGTCACAGATAGCGCAGCTAGAGAAGAGAGAGCCTGTATCTGAGAGGAACAACCAATCAGAGGACTCCTCGCTCCCAGGTGCATAGCTGTATTATTTGAGTTTTTAAACTACGCAATGCCAGATAAGAGGGAATGTATTTATTTTATTAACAGACATCTCGAAACAACATGGGCTTGTTAACCAAACAAAAGCAACCGTTTGTCTCAGGTCCACACTGGTATGTCCCTGTCCCTGATACAGTGCGACTGGACTCGAGCGCTCACAAAGCCAGAGCTCAGCTGGCCCAGAAGTCTAAGCGCCACCCGCCCTCACGGGACAAACTACGAGAGAGCTTCAGAAAATCGGTAAGTGGACCAACCACAAAGTTTGCCGTTTCAAAAAATGTTGACGCTAAACACGTCCACCATATCCGTCTCTTATGGCTTTTTAGGAAGATGAAGCCCAGAAACAACATGAGAGGCTGTCAGTGTCTGCTCCCACCATGACACAACGGTGCAGTCGAAGTGACATGTCCAGCACGTCCTCGGCCATCAGTCCTCTTCCTCCCACCAGCTTTGTCTTCACCCCTCCGATCTACCTCACGGACACTGTCACTCCCTCCCCATGCAAATCCTCCACCTCGAGAAAGTCCAAAAGGATATTCCCAGACTTCAGGTATGGTTTCTCTCTCTCTCTCTCTCTCTCTCTCTCTCTCTCTCGTAGATTCCCCTTCAGCCATAACAAAGTTGCTCACTTTCCCACAAATATCACGGCTTTGAGATCATTTTTAATGATCTGATCTGTGTTCAGTGGCTTTCGCAAGTCTCTCAGCAAAAAGAGGAGTGAAAAACACAGCCGGAGGTCGGTGACCAACAGGTGTGACATCGCACACGCACGAATAAACTTGTCCATCTATCACACAATGCTTATTCGTGTTGAATATCCCCACCTTTTTTTTTTTCAAGGTATAAATGAGACATTTAAAACTGCTGCTCATGACAACGTGCTCATATCTTTCCAGCAGGGGGTCGTGTGGCGACCTGGTGGACGAGCCCCCTGGAGTGTCTCCGTCAGGTTCAGTCACCTCCATGCCCTCTTGCTTGCCCTTTCCCTGGTTTGGTGAGAGGGGGAGGGAGAAGGAGGAGGGCAGAGGCAGGGAGAGGCTTCGCTCTGTGTCCAGCAGCAGTTTGCCGTACCTGACCACCACAGGACGCCGAGACCAGGTAAGAAAGGCCGCAGCAGTACACCGACGATATGTGCACAGTCTGGCTTCCTGGTGGCAAAAGCAGTGTTTAGTTTCTCCCAGGCTTGAGACCCTCTGCCCTTTTCTTTCCTCTTTCTGATGTAGATTCTTCTTTAGCTGGAGCTCCGAAATTCTATTTTTAAAGTAAACACGTCATGCATGGGTAAGCATGCGATAGATGTGACATGTGCCAGCGGTCTAGGTTTGTTTTCTCGGTTCCAGAGTATTGGCTCTCCAGTGGGCAGCTCCAGCATGGTGGGTCATGCCTCTGATCACTCCCTCTCTGGACACTCTTACACTTTCACCTTTTCCTCCTCCGAGGTGAGACTGTCCTTCCCTTCCTTTATCCCCTTTCCTCGCTTCCTTCCCTTGAGCGCGCCCCTTTGCCATGCAGTTCATTTCATCTCTCCTTGACTCTGTCCTCATCTCCTGTCAGACGCTGGACGACGACCCCGTTCCCACCAACAACAACAACCAGTGGCAAAGTCAACCCGCCGTGGAGTGGAACAACCAGCAGGTGTGTCTGTGGCTGAAAGCCATGAGCATGGATCAGTACGTGTCCGAGTTCGCCACCAGAGGAGTAAACGGCTCGCAACTGCTCAATATGGACAACGAGAAACTCAAGGTAAGCAGGAAATAATCACAGGATTGATCCCATTTATGTTCAAAATGCTACTTATTAGTCTGGACATGAAATTAAGTTTGAATATACCACCAGCTATCTTCAATCAGGGACTGGGTGTACTGGATTTTGTATTTTTTACCAAGCTTTGCACAGTGCTCTCTGGTGGACAAAACATGTCGCATCCAAAGAGGCACAGTTGACTTTAGCAATGCTGAAGGGCATGTTGGTATAGCTGCATGTCTTAACTGGTGGTAAATATTTTACTTTATAGTGCCTGAACCTTGTGTGTGTGTGTGTTGCCTGATGTGATCATACTTTACCAGTCGCGATCCCTCTTGCTTCTCAGGCTCTGGGCGTGTGCAGTCAAAGTGACCGGTCCGTCCTGAAGAAAAAGCTCAGGGAGATGAAAAAAAGGGAGGAGAAAGAGCAGAGGAGAGAAGATAAGAGGCTGAAGGAAGAGAGGGAGAAGGAGAAGAGTGCTGTTTTGGAAAAAGAGAGGGCAAGAACAACAGTGGAGGAGAAGTGCATAAGGGACGTGGGGCGCAGCGGTAAAACTGTACGAACTGAGTCACTCTTATGAAGGAGGTGACGTTGGACAGAGCACCAGCATCAGGGAGCGACTGGAATCTGACATGCAGAAATACACTTGAACCAACTTTCTGTTCTGGCAAATAGAAACAGGTTGAGAGCGGATCATGTGTTAGATTGTAATTTAGGGAACAAAGCTCCTCAGGCATTTCCTCTCACAGCACTTATTCATCTTTTTAATGTCACTTATCAAACGCGTGTGATCGTTTAAGTGTTTTTTTTTTCATCAACTTTAAGTTATTGTGTCTTAATATTTAACAATGTGCTGATTTAAAGCACTCAGGTATTTGCTGTAAATGCTTTTTTATGTTCTAATAAATCTTTTAACATCCCACTGTTCGTTTTACTTTGAAAATTAGAATTTACCTTTTTAAGACAACTTGACCTCGAACAACAAAACAGAACAAATGGATATGAAAAAAAAAGTTTTATTTTGCTCCCACCCTCTTCCTCTGCAGAGGCTTTAAAGTAACTTTACAAACTGTGTATTTAAAAACTGGATGAGTTATTAATGTACAACCTGAGGCACCTTCAGCACAACATACAGAAAAACTGAACCGACACCAAGATGCTCCGTGGAGATGAGTTTGAAAAGCGTGGGGTGGAAGCAATGTAGTCAACAGTCACCTGTGTAAGCACTGAATGACTCTTTGGCAAAAAGTCCTCACAAAGAATAAATACACATTATTCTGCAAAACATTTTTTTTTTTAAATGTACAAACACTGTGGGAACGCTCCCACTGCAAAAGCCACACTGCCTCTCTCCATAAAATCTATCTGAAGCAGAATGTTTGATCAAGTACTTAGTTCTTAAAGTTTTTTTTCTTTTAGTTTAAAAAAAATATTTACAGTCCAAGCTGTACAAAAGAAATTAGTGGAATTGGTAGTTTAAGTGTAAGCGTTGGAGGATCGGTGTGATCTGAGTTGAAACGTCATTAGCTTTCATGCCAGGTCGTCATCCATGGCTTCTTCTCCAGCTTCTCCCAGTTACCATTTCCAGCATTTGTGGCTCTCTCCTCCCGTTTGATCCGAACTGCACTGTAACTGGGGACCCTGTCTTCATATTTGGCACGATTAAAAAAGCCGCACTGCGGGAAAGAGAAGGAAAAACTAAGTCAGTGTGTGAGAAAAGGATATTTAAAAAAAAAACAGAAGGAAAAAAAAGAGGTTGTGAGATAATTAAGAGCCAAGATGCCGGGAAAGTTTAAGACAGAACGTCGCCCGTACTCCTCTTAGAGAAGATGCCCCTGGTTTTAACTGGAGAGAAAGAGACACCTTCAACAGCCACAAAAAAAGTCCAACAGATGCAGAGCAGCCCCCTCTTTGTCAGAACACATGCAGATGATGATCCACACATGCAATCATGTGTAAGAAAGGTCAGCCGTTGGAAGAGCATTCCCGCCACTGTTAGAGTTGCCCACCTCCTCTCGTCCAATACCAGAGTACAAAGTGTTTTTGCAGCAAACATAAGGAGCAAGAAAAGAAGTTCCACTCATACATGGCCGGCCATGTGATTTTACCCTCTCTGTTTTTACGCATTTGACGTCAGTGTCTCTTTTTCTGGTGGCTCCTCTTTATTCTTTTTTCCAAAGACTCCACACTGAGGAGAGGGACATTGGTAGAAGTGATGTGTACTGTATATCGTTGCTTTACAGACTTATGTAGAAGGAACAGATAAACTCATAGAGATTAGAAAGTGATATTAAAATAAAGTAGGTGCGCTGTAAGTGTGTTGAGTAGCTTGGGGCAGTGGGTGTATCCCGGTCTTACCTTCCAGAGAAGGAAAGCCAAGAGGGCCAGCAGCAGCAGGCCGAAGAGGATGGACAGCACTATGATCCACCATGGCACTCTTCCATGTTGAGCCGCACGCACCTCTGGGAACACCGTCAGTTTCACCTGGGACACACAGCGCAATGGGTTCTCCCAACATGCTCTGGAGATAACATGTTCACAGTGGCCTTGACCTTTGACCCCATCATAAATACAGTTTATACTTCAGTTTGTATGAATCCCCTCCTTCTGGAGATATGGTCACAAGAACGAGATGGATGGACCGACCCAAAGGCTGAAGGCTTTGGGCCGCTGGCTGTCACTGGCCACAGGGGCACAGGAAACTTCCATTGTGTTTATTCACCTCAGTTTCAGCGTTTGACAGAAACGTGATTTTCTTTGTGCTGTCAATGTGCAGAGAGGCCGTCACTACCACCTCCACGTGGTGCAACGTGGAAAAATCCTGAACACACAAAACAGGAGGAGAGTTTAGAATTGAAACTAAAATGAACGGTTACATTCACATTCACTAATTTAGGTCCTTTCAAGAGTGAAATAACAAAACAATAGAATAATGACACAAAATGACATTTGAATATTATTAGAATAATGTACAATTTAAAGCCATTATTATTATTATTATCCGTAAATGAGTAAAAACAGATTTACCTCGATTAAGGTGCTGTTCCACAGGCGTGAGTGAAAAGTGATGTCTGCACTACTCCCCAGGCCCTGCAGGGGGCACTTTATTGTCACACACTGTGCCCCGCTGTCACAGGACTAACAGAGAAAGACAACAGGTCAACAACTGATTCTTCTACTACTGGCAGCAAAAAAAATTGTTGAACATATGAAAGCAAAAGAACAGAACTTGGTTGTGCGTGTTTTACCAGAGAAATTGCTTTCTTATCTTCATATCGTGAAAGAACGCCTTCGACACCTTCCACTGATCTTCTTCTCCTGTGGCCACTTGTTTCCTTGAAGCAAAATTCAGCCGTTACGAAAGTGCAGCATTTTTTATTCATGCTGAGTTGTTCATATATGAAAGGCAAACTGGTCAGAGAACAGCTTCAGTCTACTTCTTCTACTTCGCCAGGTGCCATTCACATATATTCTTCGTGTTGAGGTGACGCTCTCACTGACCAGCTTCAGACTGTTGATCTCCTCTGCAGGAGAGCAGTGGAAATTCTGCACTCCCGTGGCTGTGACCTTCATCAGGTACAGCAGCCACTTGCCTGCCGTCGTGTGCTTTGGCCACCGGACGTTGAGCGTGGCGCTGCCAAAGTTCGTCAGGCCCTTTCCCAAGTTGATTATCTGTAAAACAAGTCGGGAGCAAGGCGCAGTTATTCACCTTGAGCGCACGTCGAGTGCTTCAGAGGGGACGTCTGAGCAGGTGGATGACTGTACTCACTCTGAAGTGATGTTTGATGGCGCTGCCTGCATCACTTTCACTCTTCATGGCCGTCTCACCTTTGACCTTTCCTGTATAGTAGGCCTGCGACGGCTGGATTTGTCTGGAAGGAGAGGGATGCACTTAGTGTCATTAGCCCATGCATACTCGTGTGTCTGTGTGTGTGTGTGTGTGCGTGCGCACGCGTGCTTTACCCTGATAGCGTCATCTGCAACACGATGGCCACGTTTGCCTTTGCTTTGACAGGAGTTAAGTTCGACTGGACACTTGTACTATTGGGTCAAAAGGTTTCCCGCAGGTTACACACAGACAAATGTCACCACATGATTAGTTCTAGTGCATTAATGCCTGAGCAGAAGTCACCTAACTAACCGCTTCACATACTTACGTGTTGAGCTGAAGGTCAATCTCCAGATCAGTCGTGTTGGGAGAGATGCCGGATGTACTCAGAATAATGTAGACGGTTCTCTATGCGCACAACCAAACCATTGTGTTATTATTTAACAGGGACAGGTTTGCAGAGGAGGAAAACCGGACTCACCTCCGAGTCCTTCTTTAAAGGGTTTGCAAGGTCACATTCCAAATTGGAACCGTCTTTATTGGCTCTGCAGTTGGCTTGGTTGTCCTGGAAGAGAGAACAGGCCCTAGTCAGTGTGTGTATGTGTGTGTGTGTGTGTGTGTGTGTGTGTGTGTGTGCGGTCGTCAGTGAAAGAAAGACTCACGTTCGTTGTGAAATAGTGAGTGGAGTAGCTGAGGGAGCGCGGGAAGGAGGCGATCAACTGCGCTTCATATGCATCCTCTTTATTCATATTTGTCACTTTGACCTCCAAGGCGATGGAATTCTGATTAGCGAGGGAGATCAGGGGCACGCCGTTCTCCCTTCAAACACACAGAATACACGCACCTGTATGACTCTTCACATAGTACCTATAGGCTAGACAAATGCAAAGCTCTTCACGAAATGTTGCCCCAGGTTACATAAGAGCAGCTCACAATAATTCAATATTAATCAATGTGTGTGTGTGTGTGTGTGTATTCTCTTACAGTTTAAATGGAACAAAACTCTTATCCTTGTCACCCGTACTGCTGCCGTAGCGATAGTCCATCTTCAGGTTGCTCTGGCAAACGTTGTCGGAGCCACAACCCTCCTTCTTAAAATTCACCTATTGACACACGTCGAGGACAGCACAGGGGTCAAAGGGGGCATCTGCCGAAGAGACCGATCAATAACACGTTCACACACATGCGCACCCACCACTGACAGACTGGGCTCCACGTTGTCTAGAACGGGGGTCAGAGAACCTGAGCTCTGCCTGCGCTTCCGCTTGGCGCCCTGGATGTCCACAGCCACCTGGATGGCGATCCCCTGCAGCTTGTCCCGGATGTTGTCCTGTGGGATGGCGGGCAAACCCACACGCAGCATTACACACCACCCACAATGCCACGGTCCTCAGGAGTGAGTGGAGACTTGGACGACCCGAGAGAGCCACTACCTGAATGACGAGCTGGCGCTTAATGCACTCTCTTGCCCCTTTGTTTTTAAAGACGACGGTCCCTGTGCTTTCAGGGGAATTAGACTCGAGGAACTTCGCCCTGGGAGTGAGACCCCTGTTGCTGTATTCAGCGTCCGCCTGCATTTTGTACTCCGCCGCTAGACGCGAGAGAAGCCGTTAGTTTCAGAGGAGCGGGAGCGGGGAAGAAGAACGTGGCTCAGCTTACTCAGTCTGGGAGCGTTGTCCTTGGAGTTGGCAGTGTAAGTGAAGCAGGCATCAATCGTCAAGCTGGAAACACAGGGAAGATAGTGTCAGTCTTTTTTTTTTTATTTTATTCCAGACACATGAGGCCAATATTTATCCATTCATCTTTGAGTTCAGAATTTGAAAATACTCCCACAAAGCAGCTTTGAGACACACTGAATGTTTGGAACATGTTTAAAGACATTTCCTCCACATGCATACATCTCACTGCATGAAAAGACTCAACAAAGAGACGCACGCTTACCAAAAGCCACTCTCACAGTTCTTCGTGGTGAAGTCGATTTCCTTCGGCGAGAACTTGATTTCCTTATTGATGTTAACAACAGGCCGGGATCTGCGAGGACCAAGGCTCGGTGAGCATCTCAGTGAACGTTATGGGCGACACACGGTCACGTTAACACATCAGCTGACTCGCCTGAACAGCAAAACGGAGTCCGATAGGGATCCGACGGCCAGGTCGGGGTAGGAGTTCTTATCCATGTCCATGTTGCCAGCCAAAGAGTAGCCAAACAGCTCCACATTAATAGCCCGGCCCTCCAGCTCCTACAGCAAGAAAGGAAAAACAATTATAAACGTACATTACCCTGGAAAGAGGTTTATGCCCAGACTGTTGTTGCATGAGGCTTTTAGGGTTAGATAGGACGGAGTATGAGGAAAAGTCCGATTTTGAAAATAAAGGCACAGGTTTTCCTTGCTGTTTAGTTCCTGTTTATTTATTTATTTATTTATTTAACCTTAATACCATCATATAAAAATGTAATATCAAACTTATTCCCTTAATATTACAACTTAACTGTTACATTATTCTCAAAATCTTCAATTTTTTTTTAGATAGGTGTGTCTTTAAACTGACAGTTATCCAAACTCACAAGGAAATGTCTCAAATACCTGGACGTGTTTGTATCCCGCGGCTGAGCCGCCGAAGATGTGAAC
Organism: Pseudorhombus dupliciocellatus; assembly: GCA_016785235.1. Lineage (NCBI taxonomy): Eukaryota > Metazoa > Chordata > Actinopteri > Pleuronectiformes > Paralichthyidae > Pseudorhombus > Pseudorhombus dupliciocellatus. The sequence continues at coordinate 6,519,819 of JAFBJW010000216.1, read as the reverse complement.
CTTCCCAAAGCCTCCGTCCTCGTAAGGAGCCCCCACTGCGAAATCTGTCACAAAGACGCACAGCGGGTCGTTTCAGGGACGTCATGAAAGGCCTGCAGGACCGTAGGATGCATGTCTACAGGTGCTGCGGCCTCACCGTGGAAACCATCCATATTGATGTCTCCCAGATTTTCCACAGCGATGCCAAACATGGAGTCTTTAGCTCCGTCTATTCTGGTCGGCTTGACACCTTTCAAGCTTCCTGCATTGTTGATGTAGACGTAAACGGCTCCACCAATGTCTCCGTCCTTCTTGAAGAACTGGGGTGCTCCCACCACGATGTCGTCCCAGCTAACTCACAAGAGCAAAACACGCCTGTGAGGATACAGCGGAAAACAAACCGGCGCTTATTCAGAACCGCGCCGCCCCTCGTCTCTCACCCGTCCCCGTTGAGATCCAGCACAGCCAGGTCGTAGCCGAAAGATGACGCGAGCCCCTCCCCTTCCAGGGTGTGCTCTTCCAGCAAGATGTTTTGCGATTCTGCGCCTTTCTTTAGCAGCACCACCGCCCCGCTGTGGTTCGCCCGAGGAGCTCCTGCCACTACTATCAGCTTATGGTCCTTGGTAAGCCTCATGCTCGAGTCCAGAGAGAAGCCTGAGAGAAAGGGACGACAGATCCGCTGGCTCACATAAAAGGACAAACAGGTTTCTGGGTGGATGTGGAAGGATGGCGCCTCTTGTCGAGGGTGTTACCCAGGTAGCTGTTGGAAGGGGCGGGGACCAGCTCGGCGTTCTTTTCTCTCTCGTCTCCCACCTCAAATGGTCCGTCCTCATAAATGCCCAGCTCTAACAGGGTGTCGTTTTTTTGTTCCAAGCGTACTATACCTTCAAGAGCGGAGCAGAGACAACATAAGATTATAACGGATTTGAATTGGGAAAGATTTGACCACACAAACACACACTAGAATACCTTTCCAGTTGTATGCTCCTGGAGCCCCAAAGATGAGGTAGTGGTACTGCTTATCGAATATGGCGGAGAGACCCTGCTGGCAGGAGCCGAATCTCTCGTGGCCTCTGGGCCGGCTGTCACAGAACTTCCAGTCACCTCCATCTTCACCCGACAGAAGATCGATTTCCAGGTTCTGACTCAGCACGTAGCAGCGGCCAATAATGGCACGGGATTCGATGGACGTGCGCACATGGGTCCAGAGCTGGTAGCGATGGGCACAGGTCTACCAGGGAGACAGTGTATTTGAGTATTTAAAAAAAACAATCGCATACACAATAACGTCTCTTGAATCTGTTGTTGTTGTTGTTATTGTTGTTGATGATGGTGCGATATAAAAACAGACAGCCATACCAGAACCTTCCCTCCAGGCCCCTGACTGTTGACTGTCACTCCCATCCACTGGTTCTCTTTGCTCTCTTTTGCTGCATCCTCTTCACAGACACGGGAGACACAGAAAAAAGATGCAGTGACTTTAAATCACGGGGGAAACAGAATCGATGTGAAATCAACCAAAGAGATCAGCTCACCGTCATTGTCAAAGATGACTCTGACGCAGCGGGAGCCGGGGTTCATGTCACAGTTGTACAGTCCTCCCGTCACTGTGGAGACTTGACCTGCTAAGGCTTTTGCTTTTGGGGAGCCAACCAGCAGCCTGTGACACACACACACATTATCCCACAGCTCAATCAAATGCACATTGTGAAGAGGCTGTCATCAGGGATTCAGAACCAGAGCATTTATTCCACATTATCATTAACATTATAATAAATTCCATTGCACTGTACGACATGGCAACATGTTCACACACTCACAAACGCACACATCTGCCGCACAACTGATGTTCCGTTTCCTCATGTTCCAGCTGAGTCAAAGACGCCTTTCAGCCGCCTGCTGGGCCTGATTGAAGCAGGCTTTCAATGTCTTTCTCGCTCACACACACACACACACACACACACACACACACACACACACACACAC
>JAFBJW010000216.1:6367110-6517848 GCA_016785235.1 Pseudorhombus dupliciocellatus | reverse complement strand
CACACACACACACACACACACACACACGGCCTTTGTGGATGAAGGACAAGGGCAAATGCCACACCCGGGCCTTGGTGAGTGGCTTTCAGTTCCCAGATGAAATCAAAAATCAAAAACACACACACACACTCGTTCACTATCTCTCTGCAGCCCTGGGATCTCCCCTCAAAGTTGGGGCTGTGCTGCACACGATCTTCACCAGATGACACGAAGCAGAGGCTTCTCAACAGGAGCACGTTTGAAGCATTATCGGGTCACCATCTGCGAGGGCCTCCACACACACAGCGACTGTGCAGTCGACCGCAGTGCGATCGTCATGTTTTCGCTGCAGACCTCCACGGTCATGACCGCAAAGCACCGAGTGCGCGTGGGAGGAGGTCTCAAACCATAGCGTCGGCTTTCTGCGACGTTGTAAATCAAGCACTGACTTCAGGAGGCAGGATGGGAATCAGCAGAGAGCAAGAACTCTGTTTACGACAGACGAAAAATATGAAAAACATTCGCTTCACTTTCTTACTTTGACCTCCAAGAGGCTGCAGTTAAAGGAGTCGTCACAATAGAAGAGACACAAGAGACGAACACACAGTTTACCCTACTTCAACCACTGGGTTGGTTTTGGCCTGAAAACAGAACTCTGTTTTTCATATGAGGCAAGAGAGAGACACACCAAGAGAAACTGTTAGGGCATGTGCTTCTCTGTCCCTCAGATGAGCGTGGGTCCAATAATCTTGATTATTATTTAACTCCTAATAGGACTTAGTTAAGGGCTAATAAAAGTATACTCAACAGTACTGTTATTGTTTTCCACACCACAGCCTAGAGGTGATGTGATGCGTCCGTGTCTCTGTGATACGGTTGATTGGCTGCTCCACTGACCCAGCTTCTTATCTAATCATTCAGCACCAGTGGAGGAAGCCCCGACACTCAGGCTTCGACTACGGGAAGGACGCAGACCGCAGCAGGGGGAGTGTGTGCGCGATGACAAGCACAGAGTGGCAGTGGCACTCGGTCGCACTGGCAGTGAGAGAGGTGTGCATGTTTTTTTAAGCCCACAGTTAAGCACCAGCCGATGGCACCGGAGCAACATCCAACTCCAAATGGGTTGCAGATCCCAGGGTTCCAGCCATGTGTTACCTCTCCCTCCGTCGGTCTGCCAGGCTGATTGAATAACATCTCATATTGAGCGCCCAGATGTAAAACTGATTTATGTTCTCCCCAGAATTCTTTCAGCCTCTGCGTTCTTTTTTTTTCGTCTGCTCGTCCTCTCTCTTTGATGCTCATAACCTTATCTAACCTGAAACTCTGACACACACACACAAACTTCCTCCCGCACAGTTCAAGCCCTTTAACTTCGCTGAACTCTCACTTTTCACTTCATCCTCCTTCATTATAGACTATCCATCTGGTAATTATGACTGACTGTGGAATGCTACACACGCAAACACATGAGCCCAGCAGCTCCTGCCTTCTCCTGCAGGTACATGTATCATTCCTCCCTGCAGCGCATGGAGAAGACAGCTGAGGATTTTTTATTTTATTTTTTTTTTTTCAATGTCTGAATAAAGGTTGGCATTCATTGCTCGAGAGGGATTGTGACTCACGGTGCACACCCAAATACAAGACAAATACACATGTACGCACAGAATCTTGCAACGTAGGTAAATTGACTCATACCAGAAAGACTCTAAACATCTATCTATCTATCTATCTATCCATCCATCCATCTAACATCTGTCTATCTGTTTTGCCTCAGGTTAGGTATTGAGCAGCACAGTGAGTTTTTTGACATTCTTCCAATTGACTTACAAGGCAACGCCTCACTGCTCAGCCACAGCAAGCATCAGCACCGTCCACACACGTGCACACACTGGCAGTGCATGAACGCATGTGCATTCACACCAATGCGTACACCCCAGTAAGAGCACATTCCTCTTCAGACATGGCAGCCACTTGCAAAACCAACATGGCTCCCTGCATAGACACGTACGCACACATTCAAACCTGTATTATAATGTAACACACACGTTATACGTTTTACACGGACTGAATATCACATCAAAGAAAATCCTAATCAGATTATCTTGCAATGAGCAAACACACGGTCTTTTAGCTTTTAGAAAACCAAATACTGTACAAACAACAGCTTGGTTTCACATCATCTGCTCAACCAATCACAAGACAGAAGAACTGGCTCTTGATTTTGTGTAAAAATGTTGGTTAATGGCAGCAGTACTAAGTAATCATTACCCGGAGGATCATTTACTCAAGTATTGCAGTTGATTACATATTTTAGTGTGTTAGTACAAACAAGAATTTGATTTTCTATTAGTACTAAGGAAAGATATAGTATTTTACCTCTTACCCTGACACATTTGATTGAAATTTACTATACTTAATTAAATCATGGTTCTACATGATCACACTCCAAAGCATCTGTTTTTGCTTTGTCAGCCTTTGATACTAGAAGTGCATTAAGTGCAGTTTTGCATTGGCTTTGGCAATATTTGCAGATATATGGCTTTTTACAGGGTACATGTAAAGGATCTGAATACATCCTCCACCACTGACTACGGAGTCACAAAACTATGTTACATGCAAACGCAGGCGTATCTCTGGCTGGCTGATTTGGCAGCTTCCCAGTTGAAAGAATGTGTCTCCTTTCATCTCAGCTCGGTTAATATTTCGGCTTTTTTCAAGCCGGTGACCACTTGATGGCATTTGGCCTTTATGCAGCATGACAAGGCCCTGTGAGCCAGTGCCCATAAAAATGCCAACAGAGATTCAGGGACCTGTTTTGTTTTGGACACAAACGCCTGGACTGGATGTCCCTTGTGAAGCCAGTGGCGAACTACAGTGGCGGCTTAATGAAAAATACAATGACTAACCAGGGAATCGAGCAATATTAACTACGTTAAGGTCAAAGACTAAACTCATGGCAGGTAGTGAGATAGTGTGAGAAGAAAAGGTTCTGCTCTCACCTGTGGCATACCTGCACCTTTTCTCAAGCACTCTAACTTTTTTAAAAAAGTGTTGCAGCATGTTGTTTACCCTCCCCCAACTTTTAACAGCCCCTAATAAACATTTAAAGTCATCTTACCCACTGTGACCTTTTAATTACACGCTAGGTTAGTGATTTGAAAGACATTAGAGGCGTGTGTCCCACAGAATATGAAACGCTAGGGGCGACGCACGTGCAGAGGAATGGCTTCAAACCGCTCGTGTCTTACATTCTCTTGTCCTCGGGTTGGAGCTGCCGGTGCATGGCGAGGGAGAAGCCGAACAGGCTGCCCTTGTCCCCGTCCTTCCGCACGACGTTGTCGGTGTCCAGGTTGAAAGCCCACAGTCGGCCGAATCCCAGGAGGAGGAGGAGGAGGAGGACGGGCAGCCACAGTCCGCGGGTGGCCCTGAGCTCCATGGCGCACAGGTAAGAGCGGAGATCCCTGGAGGCGCAAGGTGAGTCCTCACTGGAAGAGGTGCACAGCGCCACTGACGTTCTCACTGGGTTTAATGTGTCCCACTCCACTTACAACCCGCCCCTTCCACACGCACACACACACACACACACACACACATACACACGCGAGGTAAAGTTCATTCCATTTACTGAGGTCTGCGCTAGGATGCATTTTAATGGCATATTACGTCTCATTGCAAGTCTCATTATTCAATGTAGAGAATCACCATTTCAAAAGAGATGCAGATGTTAAATGGATGCATAAATATCCACATCACTCACGAGCGTTATGTACAAGTTGAATTTATCAATCAATACACATTTTAAAAATGGAGCTTCACATTAATCGAATCATCACATGTTTATCTTTTTATGATTTTTCACTCAATATTTTTACTCAAATTCAGGAATGAATCTGAAAATTGCTTTGGCACACTTGAATCTTTTTTTACATATTTGCAAATGCTGGCATATAAAATAGTTGTGTGCATTATTTGTTTGTGTGAAAACACAAACAAAAACAAATCTCACTTAGAAATCAGTTAAAATACTGCTCCACTTCCTTAGCCTGCTGGTAGTTTGCAGCAGATCAATACCAGTGAGGCCTGAGGTTGAGTCAAAACAGATTTGCAGAACAATCAAATTGGTGCTTGAGGCTGCACAGGCATGTAACTCTGTAGTAAAGCCTGTCGTTGAACTCCTTTGGAGCATACAAAACAAATCCCAAATCCCACAGCGGGGGCGATATTTGCACAAGTGACATCCATTCCTCGCTCTAACAGTAAATAGTGCTTGCTGACATGAAACATCATGTAGTTAGTTCAAAACGGAACAGTTCATCGTTATTGTCAGAGATACCAGTATTCCCTCTCGGCACATGGCTGTTCAATCCATGCAACAATCACGATTGTGGCTGATGGGAAGAGCCTGACATAAAGATTTAAATTTGCACCAGAGACAATCCATCATGCTATCTCACCCCGACTGTAACGACTCATTAGATGAGTCACAGCGGCCATAAGGGGAGTCATAAGCGGAGAGCGGCCCTGGGCACAAGATTTGCACAATTAACAAACTCTCTCACTGGATGGGTTTGAAGGCATTCCATGAGACACTGACCCAAAGCTTGTCCCCCGCAACACAGCATGTCAGCAGACAACGCGGGCTTTGTCTGCGCGCGGAGAAAGAGGGCAGACGAGAGGGAGAGGGGAGCTGCCCACGAACAGTAGAAAAGGCACAAATAATGGCAGCAAGAGAGGGGAGTGTGAAAAAAAGGAAAAGGGAAGAGGGAGGAATGCGGTGCTTGTACAGGTCTGTTATCTGCTTCCAGTCTTCATGAGCAGGCTCTGGAAGTGTCACAGCTCTGTGCTGCAAGATCTTTATTAGATTTTATTTTAGAACCTGACTTAACAAACAGGGAAACCCGCTGCTTTTGTCCTGGTCAGTCACATAAAAATGTCCTTCTAGAAAGTAGAGCCCCCCCCCCCCTTAAATCATTTCATCAGCTGCTTGTCAATAGTTATTTTTGCATGCATGTTTTTTTCTCTCGTCCAGTCTGACGTGTTGAGTTGTTGCTTTAAGAGCAGCAGTCAGCTCAGGGTGCAGCAATGATTGATGGCTCTGGTCACCGTATGGGTCCGAAACAGGATTCAGCTCCATTCGCCGATAAGATTAGTGGTGCGAGGCGTGTTAGCTTAGCTTGCCCTTGGCTTGTGCATTGCTGTGTGTGTTGATTTGAATATTCTGATGGGGTTAATCATGAAATAACATCAACCAGAATTATATAATTCATTTTTTTTTTAGCTGGAGTGAGTCAAATCTACAGGACAGAGTTCCATGAAACTTGGAATAAGGATGCTGAATGGTTTAGGGGAGACCAGCTTAAATGAAGAGAGCTGGTGAGTTTACATGACTCATTGCTGATTCACTTTGATGATATCAAATTAAGAAATGAGCCATCTACCTGCTCAGAGTACAACGTGTACAGTGTTACAGCAGTCGGGGAGAATAACCCCACCCTGGGGTGCTAAGGCAGGAGTGACATTGAAAATGCGATGCCTGAACTCGCCCGAGCCACAGCCCTGTGTTTGTTCACAGCGAGCTGAATGGTAGGGAGTGTCTTTATGACACTGAGGAAAAGCGAGGCCTGAGGATACTCATAAAAACACTCACATCAGTTTCACAATCCGGTTGAACTCCATAGACAGGAGTTTTCACAACATCTCAGCAGCATGCTGCACTTTCCCTGAGCTGTTCATTAAGCCAGCCTGTTAACACGTCGACCTCGGCTCAGGATGAATTCACGGCAGATTGTGATTCAGATCAGACAAATGGATTCAAGATTCAAGGTGTCTCTCGGTTAGGTCTTTAGATGACTTTAAATAGTGTGGAGAGCTTTAGCAAGGAAGCTCCATTTGATCCATATGTCAAGTAATATATATAAATACTGAGCATTGACGAGACAAAATGCACAGCCATAGAATCAAACATGTATTTAAAGAGTGATCTTCTAATACCTCGAGGATCTTAAACAACCAGAAAGGCACTCAGAGACGAGATGCCTCCACCAAGGCCCAACACAACAAGTACAAGTACAAATTAAACTCAATAGATACTACTTTTTATACATATATATTTTTTCTGGGAATTGAGATAAAATGTCAAACAGTAGTTTAGGTCCTCTCATGTCCAGTGCTGTGGTAACACCCTTGGGACACTTGCAACCACACCTTTTTTGTGTTTGTCTCCTAAGTGAACAATTTGTGTGTGTGTGTGTGTGTGCATCTCACTAGTAGCTTGAAAGAGGAATGATTCCTTTGGATTCCCTTATTTCCCTTCTGATCATATATAACATTATATATGATATTATTTCAGAGACAAACAGTAGCCTGAATCTGTCAGGGAGAAAAACAAACTGAGCTGTACAGACTGAACTTGAGGTTAGTTTCTGAGGAACACCTGGACCCACACATAACACTGGGCCCCTCCCTTTACTGCCACCAGCTCATATAACATCCCCTGGCCAGAGCTGGGACACACACACACACAGTAAAGTGTATTGCTTCTGTATTACCGGTTTTCAGTCTGCAGGGTTGTGAACTCCACTGTGTGTGTGTGTGTGTGTGTGTGTGTGCATGTTTGAGTCTGAAACATAGAAGACAAAAGACAAACACTATTTATCTGAGACCTTTCAGAGCAGCCTCCGGCGATACATACCACACACACACACACACACACATTAACAAACACAAAGTACACTCTCGTGTTATTGTGGCTGTCTGCTTTGGCGAGACTCAGGAACAGTGTCAAAAGGAAAAAAAAAGAAGCACAGAGTCCGAGAGACACTCCCAACCACCCAGATATCAGAGGTCTCTGTGTGCGGTGGTGGTGGTGCCAGATCACTGTAGCAAAAGATTCCCACTGCCATAAAAAAAAAGGCAAAAGGCATGAAAGAGTCAAGAGGTTAACAGAGCAAAAGGTTTTCCACCTTGTAAGTGCCAATCAAGAGGGAACCCGCCCTGCAACAGTCTGGTGACTCCAGTTTGCAGATGTTCTACTCTGCCATGCCCCCCCCCCCCCCCCCCCCCCCCCCCCCCCCCCCCTTTTCAGGTGTTTTCCCCCGCCCCCCCCCCCCCCCCCCCCCCCCCAGCCCCCACACACTCAATGCATTCTTGCTGATTAACTGTAACTTGTGACACACATATAAGCTTTGACTTAATTATTCTGCAAAACATGCCTCGAGTAAATATGCTTATACTCATTAAGGATTGATTCCAGTAATCAGTGTCATCTGTTCTGCAAATATCTTGGTATGAAACATTATCTATTTGTCAAAAGATTAATCACTCTCTCTCTCTCTTAAAACTCAACCACATGACGATGAAGCAGTTCCTTCTGGTCGGCTGACGTCCGTCCACCACTCTGGTCGGGATCAAAATATCCACTACTGAATATATGTCAGCAAAATTTCACACCGCTATTCCAGGTGCCCTGAGGATAAATCCTGATGACTTTGGTAATCTGTTGACTTCTCTCATTGCACTACAAGCAGCCATGCTTTAAAACATATCAACATCTATTACTGTAGAGGGACACAAATGAACACACAGTCTTGGTTCCCTGAGTGTTCTAGTGTGAAAAACATGGCAGCCTCCATGGAGAGGACCCCCTCTAAAAAAAAAAAAAAGCTAATTTGGTGGAAGGATGAGGCACTCCTGACTGTGTTTGATGCAAATAGTACTGCAGAGTATGTGATACATTGGCCCTCAGCCTTGGCAGAAGAAGCTCTTCTCCACTGAGGAGATGCCTGCGTTTACTCACTCACCAGCAGCCTGTAGCCACATGTCCTACAGTGAATGTTCAATTTCCAGAAACAAGGTGTTCTGTTTTGGCCTTCAGGTGTTTGGACACAGAGGGTTACTCTGGTTCAGAACATGTATGTGTGTGTGTGTGTGTGTGTATGCGAGTGTGTGAGTGAGACAGATCTGCTTCCACAAGTCTGTAAGTCTGCGAGTATGATGCATCACTTTGTTCTAGTCATAATTCCCCAGGTTACCAAGGAAACCAAGAATTCCTGTGGTGCTCCTTCGTCAAGTCCCAGGTTAGTGTGATATATCACAGTCTCACTCTTTCACACACCCGGAACACAAATGTGGGAGAAACATTACATGTTAGACTGTCAGTTATATGTTTTTGTCTGCATTTGTTGCGTTTGGTGTTTAAGAGGGATTGTGATCAACGCCAGGCTGGATTAGCAATAAACTGTTGGCTGATGGATGAGGGAGAAGTCAGGTCTGAGAGGAGCGGAGCAGCAGATGAGTCCCAACATGCCGGAAAGAATCACATGCATAGAGAGGGAATTCGTGACAACAATCCAACGGCCGCCACTCCCTGCTCCTCCCAAAAATCCTACCCTGTTACCCACCCCACTCTAACTCCCTCTGCTCTACACACCTTCACTTTCTCTCCTCCTCCACTTCATGAACCTCGTATCTTTCTCTGGAGTTTCAAGGTTCAAGCGTTAGTAGTGTCACATGCACAACAAGGACTTTAGACATACTCTGAAAAGACAAAATAAAATAACGGACTTTTTCTGGCATCTTTAAATTTGAATTTGTTTTTCAGTTCAATTCAATATCCGCGTGCCTGGTCATCATTGGTCACGCTTCAAACAAACAGCTCAACCTGTGAATCATTTCCTGGTGCATCATTATCAGATTGCAAATTAAATCAGCCCACCCTTATTTGTCAAATCCGTCCTGCCTCACCCACCAACTAGCAATGGCACAAAACTCAAACACACACGAGCAAGAGCACACTGGCAGGAAGTGAGAACACACCCTGCAGAAGGCTGGAATCCAATTTCCCCACCCATCTGTTTTCTTCCCTGAATCATCTCCATTTCGTTGCAGAGTTTGTGGCCGTCCACAAATCACCGTAGTCAGACTGATTGAGAACTTGATGAGGTTCTGTAGCAGAACTGTTTAATCCGTCACAAACATTGCTTATCCTTAGCTAAGATTAATCTAACTGTGGTCCTTGACATCAAGTGACAGACTTGATGTCAAACACGCTTAGATTAACAGTCGCCCCCGCTCTAGTCATGATTGTGGACCACACAGTGTCAGATGCAGCTTCCTCTTATTCGTTATAGTAGAGGGAATAAATGTGGCAGCATGTGCTGCCATCTACTGGTTATATTTGACATTACAGGCTGTAAATATGAACAGAATTTCATTTGACTTGTTTTTAGGGCACCAGCTGGACTCTGATGTCATTGCTTCTGTAACATTCTTGAGTATTTTATGGTTTTCACTATTGGCAGTAAAAGTATTATTACAGTCATAATACTTTTACTATAATCCCATTTGATTGTGGTTAGCAAAACATGTACTCAAAATACAAGAAAGGATAATTGTGTATTCTATATGAGTAGTGGTGAAAGCATTTTAACTTTTTACAGAAAATTGAACGGTAATATGAAGAAATTAAATTTTTTTTTAATCCTAGTGATTTTATTTAAAAACCAGACTTATCTTTACAGTGTTTGCTTGATGACACATTAAAAACTGATTGTCTCCACGTTTCCTGGCCCAGCTAATGTGAATTTTACCCTTTAACAGTTCTAGTCCAAGTGCTCCTTTGATGCCAGAGGTCACATTAGACCAGTAAATCATGGGATCTCCTGAACTGTCACAAAGGATTGAACTAATCCAGTGCTGGTCTAAAATAGAACGACCTAGTCCGAGTCCAGAAAGGCCAACAAAAGAGAGGATAGATCTCCTTTACTGAAAACACTGGAGCCATGAAATATAGCAACAGAGGATTGATTTCAGTCCACGCACCAATCAAGAGCAACGTCTTGCATCCTATTTTAGTCAAAATAAATACACACACACTGTGTTCCATGATACTGTAAGTCAACAATAATTTACTTTTAACTTAAAGTAAAGGTGTGGGAAGTGGCTTTAAATATGTACAGGAGAAGCACTATTCACATTCTTGTTGTGTTTTCACCACATGTTTCTAACAGCCTACGTCAAGGTCAGCAGTTCCATTCCTTGAGGTCAAAGGGCGGGTCGCTCTCTTCTGGCAGTTTGGTGAGAATATCCACGCCGTCAGATGTGATGACCACCGTGTGTTCGAACTGAGCCGACCTGCATTGAACGTCAACACGAAAAGACCCTCATCTGCACGTCATTTGGTTAAAACCCAAACGTGAATGCTCAGCTGGGTTTGCTTTGAGAAGTGCTCTGCTACGTGATGAGTTGGGTTTACCTCTTATTGTCGACAGACACTGCAGTCCACTTGTCTTTCAGGATTCTGAACTCTGTAGACCCCTCCATCAGTATGGGCTCTGTAAGTAAGCGTATGACATCAGCTCCACACCTCGGCAGCTTTAAGTGCATATAAAAAAGTACTAAATAAAACCTCACCTATTGTGAAGGCCATCCCTTCATCCATGGTCATGTCATTGTCATTAGCTAAAAAGAAATAATAATAAAGAGCTTTAGGCAACATGTGTCATTTATTTAAATAGGAATTTCAACATTGGAATAAATTAGATTTATAATTCTTCATCATCATCATCATCATCATCACAGGCCCAGACTTACCGTGGTGCCAGATTTCAGGATGACCGTGAAAGTAGGAGCCTATTCCATGTCCAATGAAATAGGGACACACTTGGAAGCCATGGCTGTGAGCTATTTCACTGTCAGCAGGCCAAAAAAATATGAGTTGTCAAAAAGAGAAAAGAAATGTGTGATCATTTTTCGTTTTTTTTTTTGTATGTTTTGTGTATGTGTGTGTTTATACCTAATAGTGTTTCCTATTACACAGAGCGGGGCACCAGGCTTGCAGGCAGCGATGGCCTCGTCTCGACAAAGCCTGGCAGTTTCGACCAGCCGCTGCCCGGCCTCATCCACCTCGCCAATTAAGAACGTTTCTGACGTGTCACCATGGTAACCATCTAAATACACCTGGCAGGAACAGGCAGAGGTCAGGGACGGGAACAGTGTGGCTCTAAGTTTGTTGGATTGCTGGTGTGTCTGTTATGCCTTACACTTACTGTCACATCAATATTAATGATATCTCCATTTTGAAGTTGCCGGCTGCAAGAAACACAAGATTCTGATGAACACTAAGAATCTTGCAGTTTCATTTTTAACCACAGTTGCTTTATAAAGCCTATGACCATTTACCTGTCGGGTATCCCATGACACACCACGTTGTTCACAGATGTACAGACTGACTTCGGGAAACCTCCGTATCTGAGAGGGGATGGGTAGGCGTTGTGTCTGATTGTCTCCTGGTGAACTATGAAGTCTATTTCATCTGTTGTCATGCCAACCTGGAAGCCACAGGTCATAATTATATGTTTTTTTTCCAAATGGTACTTTTAACCAATATCCAGTGGTATGGTTTGATACGTTACCTTCAAACTGCGTGCAGCGAGTAACAGTACGTGTCTTGCGAGCTGACACACTCGGGCAAGGCCATCGATTTGCTCTTGGTTCTTTATCTCGATGTAATCCGGCCACTCCGGGACAAGACTACTTCCTACATAGTCAGGTCGCACAATGTGCTGGGGTCAGGAAGGACAGCAAGTGAAGGGTCAGGCAGTTGTCCCAGTAATGCATACAAAAGAAGGGAGCACAGAGACCAAACAATGTTAGAAAATTAAATTCAAAGGCAGCTTCTAATGAAAGTGTGTATCTAGTCCACTTCTAGGTATTTAGTCTTCTAATAGGTGATATCTTAATGTGAAGAGGGGAATTGATGGAAAACAACATAACTATTCTGATGATGGTTTGTATGTGGTCATTTTAACCTCACTGCAAGTCCTCTCTTAAAGCTTTGGCAAAGTGATTTCAGATCTTTATGTTTATGCTATTAATGGAACCAAGGGGTGAATGTATGAACAACATTTGGGCATTGTTTTAAAAAGGGTTCCATCATGATCATGCTTCACAAGTAGTCCCGTGGTGAAATGGGAGCACTGGGTCCTGTACCTCGGGCACTGCATATGCAGGCCTGACAGAAGCGGGGCGAACCACATTGTGAGAATTTCCCCATTTCCTCCAGAAGAAGCGGCGGCGCTGCTGACACAGTGGCGCAGAGGGAAGAGCGCAACAAGCTCTCTGCAGGAACCTGCACAGTCCTGGAGGAGAGAAGGCAGCGCAATGAAGAGTGCTCGCTGGTTTCATGAGGAAACATTCAAGTTGGTGTCTTTATTCAAGGAGTTTTGAATGAGCACGTTGTTTTGACCCGAGCATTGAGGGAGAGGTTGCTAGCGTTAGCAGCTAACCCGCCTGTAAACAGGATTTGAGCTCGGTTCCTACCTGCTCGTGTCAGCAGCGCCGTGGAGCAGTGCGCCGCCATGGAGTGTTATTGGAGGTCACATGATCCGGAAGTCACCACCTCCGGAAGTCAAGTGACGTATGACGCAGTGACGAGCAGGCGCTCTAAATCTAAATCGCGTTTAAGGATTAAACGTTGATTTACAACGGGACGATTGGTTTGATTTTGTCAAAACCAATGTAAAAAAAAAAAAACGTCGTGTCTATTTTTTTGCAACGCAAAGTATTTATTTATATTTAACTTATTGATCCTTTGGAATGATTTGGCCATAAACTTTATAATAGCGAACACAATTAATTCTGCAAAGTCTTCAAAGTCATTTAGCAGACGCCTTTATCTAAAGCACCACTGTAGTTTGAGTACATTTCAAATCCAAGGCTACTTTTTACTGTGTATACAATGGGTGTGCACGCAGGTCTTATCAGCAGTCATATGCAACACACCCATATTTGAAGTCTACTTCTGTTTTAATGTTATGTTTCTACATTCTACATATTCTTAACTTTACAATGATGAAAGAATGTGAACAAAATTAAGTGAGTGTTGATCACAGTAAGAAAATGGACAGACTATTGGAGGTCACTGACACCTATTTATAGAACGTTATCTCTTACAGGTTGTTCAGCAAAGTTACGTAACTGCCGTGTAGAGGGGAGGGGAACTGTAGTAGGTCACTGCTTTATCACTCAAAACAAACACTCTGTCTGGCATGGACACCTCACCAAGGGCGGCGAGATAAGCATTGATTGTAAATACAGAACAAAAAATGCGAAAGCATCGCAGGACACAATCTGACATGACATCTCCTGGATACTGAGAGGATATTTACCACAGTGAGACAACTACACTGCTACTGATGGCAGTACTTGAGCAGTAGGAGAATAAAAATCAGCCAGCACCAATCCTGTACTTGCACCTTTGCTTCTCTTCCAATGATATAAAAAAAATATGTTGATATGTTGCAGGTCACGAATTGAAAATTTTAAAAACAGATTTATACTGCAATAATGTCTGATGCTTCAGATTCCTGCTTTGTTTGTGTCTTTGTTGTTTTTACAGCCTTCTGCTTCAGGCAAATAGAAACTCATAGAAGCAGCATTAGGAGTAGTAGTAGTAGTAGATAGATATATAAATATATAGGTATTTTATTCATCCCAAACTGGGAAATTGTGGGTAGTAGTACGTTGTAGCAGTAGTAATAGTTGTAGTGTTACTGAAATTGGTTCCAAAAGCTTGAGAATCGTGACACGTCCTTGCATCATCCTCACACATCGGCTACAGCGTGTGTGTGTGTGTGCGCGCGCGTGTGCGTGGACCTGTTACTGTTGCTGCTGTGAACGCGCTCTGCGTCGGGCTCTGTCACTGTGCGTGACGTCAAACCAGCATGGCGGTCAAGGTGACTTCGGCATCGCTCCCTCAGCGGTGTCTCAATCTCTTCTTTTTTGAATCTTCATGTCTTCTGTCCGTTTCCGATCGTCGTCGGAACAGTCGGCGCTCCCGTGCGAGCCGGGGTTCGGGGGTCGTTTCGGCAGCGGTGAACCCAGAGAGGCTGTAGCATCCCCGGTGCTAGCCGCCGCCCCGCGGTAGCTGACCGGCCTTGAGACATCCACAACCCTCGGAGTTGGGTGTGCGATGCTCGGCGGCTTCTGCGTCTATGCCCAGCGCGATAAGAACACTAACCCCAGCTGCACTCGCATCCTCAGACCGCAGCCTCGCAAGGGTCCATTTTGACGCCGTAATGTCCTCGCTTTGACAGGCGGCTCTTGCTAGCTGCCTTACACGGTTGTCATTGAGCCTGCAACAGCAGTCGGCGCTTCAACAGCCCGACTCGTGTCGTTTGTGCACGGGGACGCGGTCGTGTGTTCTCTCCGTGTCGCTCCGCTCGCTTCGGGTTGTTTCTCCTTCCGCGCCGTGGACGTGTCAAGGAGACATTCACCCACCTCCGCCTCTTGTTTGGCTTCAGTTCGCCGCAGAGAACGCGCTCTAGCAGCAGCTTCCTTCGCTTCAGATACACAAACATACGCTGTGTGTGTGTGTTCCGGGATGTTGATTAGTGTTTTTTGTTGTTTTAGGTGCAATCTACTAAACGTGGGGACCCGAGTGAGCTGAAATCAATCTTCCAGAGGGTAAGATGTGACAAAACCTGTCTCCAGTCTGCCTTTGTCTCAGTGTCAGACTGTTTATACGTCATATATGTGTCTTCACGTCTGTGCATGTCCACATCCAGCGTTTGTAGAACAGTTGCATCTGTACAGAACATCTGGTCCCAAGACTTGACTCTGAGTCATGGGGTTTAAATTAAAGCATTAGCCACAGTTTGAGTCCCAGCACAGACTGTTGTAGTTGCATTAACTCGCAGCCAGCTGCAGAGTCACAGTTTCCCCAGTTTTTCTTTCTGATGTAAGTTCAAACATAAATATCAACTGTCAGCTGCTTTGGTGTTTGTTGATGTTGAAAGTGTGGCATTCAGAGAATGGAGCTTTCACCTCTAACCTGAGGGCCCGGTGCTCGGGCTGGTTGCTCCAGCACAGCACCAGCAAAACCCTGTTCCGCCTCGACTTAAGGGATCAGCCGCCACCATGTCCCACCCACCTACAGACAATATTCCAGGCACGGTGAAGCTTACAGCACGGCTGCCATAACAGGAGTGTTGGTTAATCTTCACCTTTCTCCAAATGTCCTCAGCGTGGCAAGCGAGCGACCAGCCCGGTGTCATGTGGGCTATCAGTTGTCGGTCAGCTGCTGAGAACACACGCAGGTTAAGTTGCTTTACGGAAACACTGGTGCACGCGTGAGATCCACGACCTTGCAGGCTGCGGCATAAATCAACAGCACGGGGCAGGAGAGGACAGATTTAGTGTCAGTCACAAACCTCAAAGAGCGTGTGTGTTTGAAGTTATGAAACTTGCAGAAAGTGAATCATTTGGAAGTAATCACGTGCAAGTAAAGGTTTCACTTAGATGTTTGGGTAATGTTCGCCGCCTGTCACACCAGCTTTAAACAAGTAACAAAGAGCCTACAGTACACAAGAGAGCTGCTGACCTCCCACAAATCCATGTTCTCTACACATTCCTCCAAACCGGCTCGGACCCTGTGAGCGCTAACAACAAAGCTAACATTAAACCATGCTTTTCAGATGTTAACGTTAGCATCGGAGGAGTGTCAGGTGTCCACGTGATATTTCTTTCTCGCCCCTCAGTATGCCAGTGTCACGGACAAGGATGGGGAGAGGTTCATGACCCCGGGAGACTTTGTCCAGAGGTATCTAGGACTACACACACAGATCCACCACAACCCCAAGACTGTGCAGCTCATCGCTGCAGTGGCCGACACCACAAAGGACGGGTGCGTACTAGCACATACAGCTTATCATCACCAATTTACACTTTATTGAGCCTGATGTCTGATTAGGATTTGCCATTAAGCCACTTGGAGATAAGATAAAACTACTGAGGCTGTTTCTGACGGATACTTTATTCATGCACAAACCCCTCAGTGTTCATTTGTCAGTTTAGATGAAGGTGAGCTGCTTCTGCCAACAGCCCTGTTTGACCTGATCTTGGCCTCTTTCTATGAGTGTTGCGTTAAAATATATTCCTTTTTCTCCCTCCTGCCATTGGCAGGCTGATCTCATTCCAGGAGTTTCTTGCGTTTGAGTCGGTGTTGTGCGCGCCTGACGCTCTCTTCATTGTCGCCTTCCAGCTGTTTGACAAGAATGGGTCTGGATCTGTTTCCTTCGGTATGAACTGCGGCTTTTTATGGGTTTGCTGCATGACCTTTGATTTTATGATGAAAGTATGACATAACCAACGCACTGTATTTCATGTTAAATATTTTTGCAGTGCCCCTTTTCTATCGCCTGCAGTGCAGTGTGAGGAATGAATTTCCCAATGTGACATTGTTAACCAGATTACTTAGTTTAACTCAGTTATGTAATTAGTCACACCTGCACCTTCTTATGTCACTTAATATGTCACTTCAGCGTCAAGGCATGAAAATAATTTATCAACTACTCTGTCTTGGAAACAAATCACTGATATAGCTTCTTTTGAACATGCTGTTTGTTTTTGCTGCAGAAAATGTTCGTGACATTTTCAGCCAGACCACGGTGCACCACCATATCCCCTTCAACTGGGAATGCGAGTTTATCCGTCTGCACTTTGGGCACGACCGCAAGAAATGCCTCAGCTACCTCGAGTTCACCCAGTTCCTGCAGGTACGCGCCCTCTCTCTTCAAGCACACTGTGGTGCTTTGACTTATTTTTACACTCAAGTCCTGTGGTGTCACGTTGTATTTAGGAGCTACAGTTGGAGCATGCACGTCAGGCATTTGCCCAGAAGGACAAAGGGAAGAATGGCGTCATCTCGGCCATGGACTTCAGTGACATTATGGCCACCATCAGACACCACATGCTCACACCCTTTGTGGAGGAGAACCTCGTCTCAGTGAGTGCCTGTGTCAGTGAGCAGTTCACTGGCAGCATGTTGTATAATTTCACACTATGGCCACAGTGAATACTCCTCTCTGATTGACAGCAGAGTTTTCAGTGGGCTGCAGTTTTTTACTTACAAACTTATTTTTGCAATTAAGTGTTAACGGGACTAAAGTTTGTGTTCTGATCACTGGCAAAGATAAGAATAATCCACTCTGATCTGTGGGGTTCTAAATATTGACGGTCTTCCCTCTCCCAGGCTGCAGGTGGAAGCACCTCTCACATGGTCAGTTTCTCTTACTTCAACGCCTTCAACTCCCTCCTGAACAACATGGAGCTGATCCGTAAAATTTACAGCACACTGGCTGGCACGCGGAAGGACACACTCGCAACCAAAGGTGCTCACGTTGCTACGCTGCAGTGATTCTGGGTGTTTGTCTGTTAGCTGAGTCAGGAACATCCACATTTGTTAATTTTCTATCTTCCCTGTCCCTGCAGAAGAGTTTGTTCATGCTGCCAACAAGTTCGGTCAAATCACTCCCATGGAAATTGACATTCTGTACCAGTTGTCTGGCCTGCACTCCCCCTCTGGGTAAATATTTACTGCTCATCTTATGATTGGCCTGCAGGTGGAAACACGACAGTCATGTCACTAACAGCTGAATTAATTACCGTCTCTCAGGCGCCTGAACCTCGCTGACATTGAGAGGATAACTCCATTAGAGGAAGGATGTCTGCCGTACCACCTGGCCGAGAGTCAGAAACAGGTAGGGTGCTTGGAAATCATAAGACACAAGATCCCATGAGCAGTCCACTCTCTCTTAAATCTCCTTAAAAAGCAAACTGAATTTCAGTTATTGTCTTCTCTCCTTCTATTTTCATCAGGTCCATGGTGACAGCAGCAGGCCTCTGTGGCTTCAGGCTGCAGAGTCGGCCTACAGGTTCACTCTGGGCTCCATCGCTGGAGGTGAGCTGCACCACGAGCCTGAGACAAACACTGATAAGCACACAGCAGCCTTCGCTATGTGAAGTTTGATCAAATATATTAAGTCTTGAGTTCTGTGTTTGCATAGCCACGGGGGCGACGGCAGTGTACCCCATCGACTTGGTGAAGACCCGTATGCAGAACCAGCGGTCCACAGGGTCCTTCGTTGGGGAGCTGATGTACAAGAACAGCTTCGACTGCGCTAAGAAGGTGCTCCGCTACGAGGGATTCTTCGGCTTCTACAGAGGTACGACATGTTAGGAAACACCTCCAGTTAATCTGTGACACAAATCAGGAGAGCTCTGCTAGTGATCATCTCAGAATGAGGATTCTATCATCCATTTGGTTAGTTAATTGGGTCAAGTAACCAGGGGACTGTGAGACAGATAATAAGTGTCATGGCTCTCAGGTCATGGGGTTAACTCTGCTCCACAGACAATCCATGTTCTCGTTTCCTTCTAATGCTCATTACAGATTCCTGTCAGTTCAGTATCCCCATTGAAATGAGAGTCTCTTGTCCCCTCGATGCCCCACAGGTCTGGTCCCTCAGCTTATAGGCGTGGCACCAGAGAAGGCCATCAAACTCACTGTAAGTACGGACCCTCCCTCCACTCAGGAAGGGTCATATACACATTGATTGGCCTTCATTAGACTTATATTATTATATTATTGAAATTCATTACATTAGAGCAAATTTACAGAAACAAGATGAGCCCTGTATATTTTTGATTTTTTTCCGATGGTTGTTTTTGTTTGTGTCTCACAGGTGAATGACTTTGTCAGAGACAAGTTCACTGGCAAAGACAACGAGATTGCTCTACCGGCTGAGATCCTAGCAGGTGGCTGTGTAAGTTTCAGGTTCCACGCAGTTTTGGTTTTTAAATGCAAAATGGGGAAAAGTAAATGAGCCAAGACTTAATTACCATAGCTGGGCTGAGTATGTCTTACGATCAAGTCAGTGAACAAGCTGCTCTTCTGCTCCTGTACTCAGGCCGGAGGCTCTCAGGTCATCTTCACCAACCCTCTAGAGATTGTGAAGATCCGCCTGCAGGTGGCAGGTGAGATCACCACCGGACCTCGAGTCAGCGCACTCAGCGTGGTCCGTGACCTTGGTTTCTTCGGCCTTTACAAGGTACTTGGCCCTTGTTTGATTCACTGATGTTTAGTGTGCGCTGATGTACGGGCTTCTCTTTGTCTCAGTCTTACTCCACGAACACAGTCCACTACATATCTTCATTTTGTCTTTGTCCAGGGTGCTAAAGCGTGTTTCCTGAGAGACATCCCGTTCTCAGCCATCTACTTCCCCGCGTATGCACACCTCAAGGCCTTGTTCGCCGATGAGCAGGGCAGGCTGGGACCTCTGCAGCTTCTCACAGCTGGTGCTATTGCAGGTGATTTTCGATCGTGACACAGGACAGAAGCAGGCATTGAGAACGCGATCCAGTGAATCTCCGGCATTTCATCCTGTCAAATACCGTGTGAAAGAAACACCATGAGTCAGTTGACGTGATAGCTGAACTCTGATTCCCCAGGTATCCCTGCTGCCTCCCTTGTGACGCCGGCTGACGTCATCAAGACCCGTCTGCAGGTGGCAGCCCGGGCGGGACAGACGTCTTACTCTGGAGTCATCGACTGCTTCAGGAAGATCATGAGAGAGGAGGGATTCAGGGCGTTGTGGAAGGGAGCTGGAGGTGTGTGTCTGTTCTCCCGCAGGCAGTGACACAGGATCGTTGTGGCGTTGAAACGGCGCTGACTTGTGTGTCTGCTTTCCTTTTGTCCAGCTCGCATGTGCCGGTCCTCTCCTCAGTTTGGTGTGACTCTGGTGACGTATGAGCTCCTGCAGCGGTGGTTCTATATCGACTTTGGAGGACAGTAAGTTGATACGCAGACAGGAAATATTACTATGTTCACTTTAACCGCATTTTAAGTCATATTATCCTCCTCTTCTCGCCGTAGTCGTCCGGCAGGATCTGACCCCACACCCAAGTCTCGCATCTCCGAGCTCCCTCCCATCAACGCAGATCACGTCGGAGGCTACCGTCTGGCCGCTGCCACCTTCGCAGGGGTGGAGAACAAATTTGGCCTCCACCTCCCCAAGTTCAAATCCTCTGGCGTGGTGTCCATACATCACCCAGAGCCAGTCGCTGCCACGCCAGCTCAGGCGCCCTAGAGGCCCAGACATCTCCATATCATTCTGTTCTCTCTCCTCCACCAGGAGCCAGAAACTTAGATACACAAACAAAAACATCGGTTAACACGCACTCTAAATAGGGGGGGGGGGGCCATAAAGTTAGGAACAAACAACAACAGCAGCCCATCTAGGGTGAAGGTGTGATCCACTGGTCCCACAGTTGCCAGGTCTAGAGGCAGACAGAGACAGGGCCCAGAGCGCTGACTGCGTTGTATCTTGAGTGCCTGCTCGCTCCTGGCCTCTTCATCCTTTGTGTTCCTTCTCTCCAGCATTTGTATAAAATTGACTCTCCAGCACTCCTGTCTCTCTCATGAGTAGCTGATATGATTTATATTTTGTTTTCCGTCTCACACTCACAGTTTGAGCAGCGCTTCTCTTGTGGACAGCGAGCATAGAAATGATTAGATTGGTCAGCACGGTGTTTTGGGCGTCGCTCTCGATGCGGCCCTCACACAGGAGGTTACGTACTGTACATATTGTATAACCGCAACAGAGGAAATGTTACGAGACGGAGCTCCAGCCGTAGCATTCAGTTGGCATCGTTATACAGTAGCTGTAATGTTAATGGCAACATGGGGCCTTTGGTCTTGGTCTCTTGAGAATCGCCCTTACTGATGTACAAAGTGTTTTCTTGGCCAAATAAGACAAGCAGAGAATTAGGAATTAATAAATTAAATGTATCTCAATTCTGTCACTGTATTTTATTGAAATAAATCATCCATATGGGTTTAATTTTACTATTAAGTCTCAAGTTTTATTCCAATGGAGAAGTGTATCACATCGGTAACAGGAGAGAATGCGGTACAATAATTCTCTGCAGAATACTGACAATTTTTTTTCCTGTTGTAACAAACATGGTGGCTACAGTGCAGTTTTATCATATGATATTGAAATTAATTATTTTTTTAAAAGCCTGATGACATTGGACTGCTGCATGATAGAGAAAAGAGTATTAGTTATTATCCAGCCTTATCCTTTACAACTTAATGTTATTTCAACCCTCAACGAGGACACGTCAGGAAACCTTTTTTACTGCTTGACAGGTAGAGTAGAAAAGAACCTTTGGTACAGAGAAAACACCACTTAACTGAACTAGTGTCAATAAATTCAGGCGAGTACAGTAATGGACTTTAATTGATAAAAGCTTGTGCTAATTTTAGGAATGTACTACTCAAGCCTTTAGTACAAAGCATTTCTAAACAAAACAAAAGATTTAAATAAGTGCCACCTTTGGAATAAATATTAAATATTGTAGTGGTTAATATGTAAGCACAACACACTTCCTGCTCAGGCCACAAACGTGTCGGCTGAAGCACGTGGTCCTGTTTTAGTCATCAAATTAAAGTGCTGCTGAGGATACAGAGGAAATGATTCTGATATGTCAGCGTCTCTTTTTCTTTTGTTTCCCTGAACACACTCCGCTGACCGTGTGCACGAGTGGGTCCAGAAAATATTAAAACATGTAAAAACACTAAAATGGTAATAAAAAGGTGCAAGTACAAAGGTTTGCATATTTTAAAAAAAGGGCTGAGTTGGTTGAGGCCTCAGGAAAGGAGCAGATTCTGGAGCACCGGGGATGTAATCAATTCTAGAAGTATAGAGAGTGGACAGCCACCTCCATCCTGATCATCAGTTCCTTCACTTAACTTACTGTACTACCACTGCTACATCTGACATTCATTGTATCTACCAATGTTCTCGCGAGGACATTTTAAAAACACGTTTAAACTGTCTTTTCTACCTGTTCTAGCTCAGCACATCTCCTCAGGCCAGCTCATGTAGTGGTGGTTGGAAAAGGTGGATGCCACGGAGGAGAGAACAGTTCCTCTTGGCAGTGTGTGTGTGTGTGTGTGTGTGTGTGTGCCATAGGTTGATAATATACAGGGGCCAGTCGCACCAGCTGGTCTCACATTCGGTCTTGAGCTCAGTTGCCGTTTTAAGTCTAATCCCATTGGTAGACCAGTAGCACTGTCCAGATTTAAATTCATTAAGACCTGCTGTAAATATTCGGCTGGTCAGAAGCAGGCTTAGTCAAAATCTAAGCCAGCAAACGCTGATGAAGCAGTAATGAAGTAGTTGGCTTCTCAACATCCTGAGTGAAACTCATTCTCCAGCTCTTAGTTTTTACAAGTGACTGCTTATATCATTATACAAGCATCATTGTCTATCAGCAGAAAATGGGGTGATTGGGCATCGCTAAGACCGGGCGTTGTTAAGACAACTCTTTATGTCCAGTTGAACTGAACTGAAGTCCATTATATACACTGACTTAACAAAGACCAAGTGGTGCAACAGGCCCCTGAAGAGGAATAATGAGCAGTTGTTAGTGAGGTGGGGAATACATTATCAGACATTGGCCAGTTCCTCTGCCTCATCTCGGTTCTCGTTGATCTCGGCCAGCGTCCTGACGAAGCGCGTCCACTCGTCAGCCTTCGGAACGCAGATTTGCTGCAGAACGACGAGGACAAGAGCAGTGCGTCAAACAACGAGAGTGGAAACAAACATCGGAGCTCTTCCTCATGGATGAAATTGATGGGGTAAAAAACAAATGAGTTCTCACCTCTCCTACATCGTAGACCCGCACCTGACCGTCTGAGTCCCCAGTGGCAATCTCTTTCCCAGTGTGAGCCCATCTCACACGGTTCAGTGCTGGAGACCCCTCCACACACACACTGGCAGTGGGAACCTAGAAAACACATCACTTTACAAGAAAGCATATTCATGCAAGGTCTCCCATTCGATAAAATTATTCTAATATGGTACCAGAAAATTAATATTTCATTATTCAACAGTGCTAGTACGTTAATTCTATAGCTGTTTGAGGGGAAACTAAGGTCTTGAGTGTGTGCGCTTGCATACTTCAGTGTCATTGTTGAGATTCCACAGGTCCAGGCGTCCGGCTAGGTCCACACAAGCAAACAGGGCAGGGTGTGTTGGAGACCACATTGCGTCATACACATAGTCACAACTGTCCTCGAATGAGTACAGTGGACGGGTACTCTGTGAGGGACACAAGAGAGAGGAATCGATTCGGATTAAGGAACCTGACTAATGGTGCGTTTAACAGAAGGGTGTGTCTCACCTTGGTGCTCCAGAGTTTGACGGTCCAGTCAAAAGAGGAGGAGATGAAGAGATGGGAGAAGTCAACGGGTCCACCGGCGCTGTGACAGCTCAGCCCAGTCACTGGACCATGGTGGCCTTCGAACACCTCAGTGATACCTGCCTTACTGTAACACACGTCATACAAAGACTACCGTGAAAACACATTACAGATGTCTGTGATTAACTAATTACTGTCTTTCTGTTGCTTTGGAAGTCACAAAGAGTAACTGGACTCGCCTCCCGTGTCGACAGGCGGTGTAAACGGAGCCGTCCTCGCTGCCCACCACAAAGTTGTTCACGTCTCCCAGAGGGAAGGCCATGGAGGTAACAGCCACTGCCTTGCTCTGCTTGAAGACCAGCTCCAGGCTGTCCTGCGGGGACGGAGAGAGAAGCCCAGACCCTCAGACTCCCTGACATCTGCAACAGTGACTGTACATCATCCATGCGCATTCACTATACCTGTGGCTGTGAGAGCATGTCAAGGCTCCAAGAGCACATTTTTCCATCGGTGGAGATGCTGATCAGGTTGTTGGCATTCTGGGTTCCTACCACGTTCACACAGTAGACTGGGTGCTGAACACAAGAGAGCGCAAGCACCATGGCCGTTATCCAGATGTTTGGAAGCAGAAGGAAAAACTCACAAAAGACAACTCCACGGGAGACACAGCGGTAAGTGAGCTGCGATGCTTTACTGTATGAGCGGCTGCAGACAGGGGGGTTCTCTGGACAGGGGTGCGCTTGTTGCTCCTGTTGTCCCACAGGACAATCTGTCCTGAATACGTCCCACCCACCACCAGGTTGGGGTGAAACTTTGCAAACCCAGCTGACATCACCTCTGACTGCAGGAAGAAAAAATATGATTACAATTTCTGTCTTCTATTTTTTTTTGGTTAAAGAAAATAATTATTCAAAGGTCCACTGGGAAGGATTTAGGGGAATCAAATAGCAGAAATGTTATATAATATTTGTGTTCTTATTATTACCATAAGAGGTAATGAGCTCTCAACATCTGGGTGATGGCTTCTCTACCAGTCCATTATGTTTCCAGTGATCAGCTTAAATACTGCTTCCCTCACCTGGCAGTGGAAGATGTACTCAGGTGTACTCTTCTTGTACTTCATGTTCCAGACCAGTGCCACTCCGTCAGGCTCATGAGGAGCATCCTCGTTGTTGTTGTACGAGGCCAGAAGCAGTTCTGGGTACTGAGAGAAACATGGAAGCCAATATTAGGAGCAGTGAAGCAAGAGCAACAAGAATCTTTAAGGGGATTTAAAAAAATAAATCCATTTAGGATTTTGGCTACTGGTTCTGTTGTTTAAATAATAATTTCTGCACATACCTGAGGGGACCAGTCAAGACAGGTGACCACTCTGTTTTTAGTCCAGTGCTCATCTGCAAACTGTCTGTTCAGAACCAGCTTAGCACCCGCCTGCAAGTCACTGAAAAAGACCCGAAGAATGGATATTTACACCACCTATCCATCCGTCTATCAGCGTTTCCATATTTGCAGCATTTGCGTTAAGCTCTCTTAATTTGCCTCACCCCTCCTTATCCTCCAGATCTCTGCCACTGTAGTCGAAGCAGACGTCCACCTGCTCAGCCAGAGCTCTCTCAACGATTCTGCTCCCTCGCTCGAAAAAGGACAAGAACTCCTCGGAGTGCATGACCTGCAGCTTCTCTTCTTCAGTCAGCTCCTTGGGAGTTTCTACACCAAGATTATTTGAAAATGTTAAAAAAGATCTTCACTTTTCTCATGATACTGTACTGAATTTATAGGATGGAAACAAACCCAAAAGTTGGATTATGTAAACTGAAACTACTTGTTTCCAATATTCAGAATTGCCTCTAATCATTTCCTGTCACTGTTATCTAAATGTTGCATACTTCAGGCCTTACCCTCCTCCTGCTGTTCACCCTGTTCATCTTTGTCTTCACTCGTGTCCTCCACTGGAGCAGGAGCAGTTATCTCCTCATCCTCTTCCTCATCTGGAACAAACACAAATATTATTTTATTTTCACAAAAAAGGTTTGGCAGGAAGAAGAAGTGTTTGTGTCTCTGTTTGGTCACCTGGTTTTTGATCAACGTGTGTCAGCGCCTCGGTGGGTGTCTGCGTTTCTTTGGAGTAAGAAACCATTTCCTTCGGGAGAAAGTCCACCTGGGTCAATTTGGACATGCCCAGCCTCACGGTGCCACGCCTGCACATGCACACACATAACCACAGTGGACATAAGACACACATACACAGGATTGTGTTACAGAGGCACTGAATACAGCGTTTACGTGAAGTAACAGAAATAGTGATGCACAGAGATAATATTAACACATTTGGACAAATCTAAGATGAAACCACAGAAACTGATTAAGGCTGGAAGACAAGCTAAAGGAGAGAGGAGGAGGAGCAGTACCCCATCAGCTCAGAGTCGGAGTGCAGTTGCAGAGTAGAGGGGTCAGGATCCCAATGCAATGTCCTTATACAGCCAAACCACCACATGGTATTAATAAGAAGATAGACGGGACAGAGAAACAGAAAGAGGAAAACAAGAGGATGAAACA
Source organism: Pseudorhombus dupliciocellatus (assembly GCA_016785235.1). Taxonomy (NCBI): domain Eukaryota; kingdom Metazoa; phylum Chordata; class Actinopteri; order Pleuronectiformes; family Paralichthyidae; genus Pseudorhombus; species Pseudorhombus dupliciocellatus. The sequence goes on along the minus strand of JAFBJW010000216.1, from coordinate 6,492,267 downwards.
AAATGCATAAAACAGGCAAAAGGTGAGGCATATAAGAAGAGTTAGAGATTGGAAAGACAGAAAAGAGGAAGAGAAAGGAGGACAGGGAGAGAAGAAGTAGAGCGGAGTGAATGTTAATTGACACATATCGGCATGCTGGTGAAAAGGCAAAGAAGAGACACGTCAGAATTCATCAAGTGTAATTACAATGTTAATACACACACTTAGCATGCATGTACGACTCACATTAAAATCCCATCCCACATCTCTCTCGTTGTCACACACACACACACAAACCTTGGTCCTGCGTTTCCGTCCCCAGAATCTTGGCTTCCTGCGTCACTGCCCACTGATTTGTTGGAGGGAGACATGGGGGCAGGGACTAGGTAGTGAAACAGACATGTATCTTCTGTTACTACCCTCAGGGGCTGAGCTGTGAGTGCGTGTGTGTTTGTGAGTGCGTGAGTCGATGAATGGGTTGAGTGTGGGAGTGATTGAGAGAGGAAGTGAGGTATGAAAAGAGTGTGTGGATAAGTGAGTGAGAGTGAATGAGGGTGCATGCAGTAAGGAGGACAAAAGACAAAAGGACAGACAAAGGGGAGAGAAGAGAGAATGAAAATAAATGGCAGGCAGGTTTTAGGTGTCATGCACAAAAAACAGTTGTGTAACATGTTGGGGAAGACAGGGGGGAAAGCAGAGTGGATGAAATCAAGCCAGACCACACAGTTAGAGGTCGCTGCCACTCCAACAGGCACACAACCAGAAAATGAGGGGAGATAAGTGGGGTGAGGGACCAAAATAGAGGCAGGCTGGCAGTGCGTGTACCATGGGGAATGTCAGGAGTGATGCCAACACTCTGCAGGAGCGCCTCGGCCTCCCTCCTCTTCCTCTCCAAGTCAGAATCTTCATGGCTGCCCGAGGAAACACCTCCGGCCTCCGCGCCACGCTTTGAATCTCCCTGCAGAGAACAGAACACAGTCAAACTCAACTCAGCAAGAAAACACAGTGTCAAGCTAAATCCTGGCAATCATGGAATTGAAGGAGTTGGAATGGAACATACGTCCTTCTTTTTCTTCTCCTCCTCTTTTCTCTTTTTCTCCTCTCGGATCTGGGCGATCCGTTGTTTCTTCCTCTCCAGCTCAGCCTTCAGCTCACTCTTGTCGGACATACTGCAGGAGGACGACGGAATTAAAACAGGCCAGTGAAAAAACACAACCTAAGACCTACCCCTTGCAAAAGTCTATATTCATTAAAGAGATAAATATAGTTTAAGACAGTACATTAGCTAGTTAATCTACTACATAATTAAGTATTGCGTCTTGTCATGTCAGACTGTGACTTATTTGTATGCACATGAAAAACAAATCTCTAATTCATACACAGACACACAAGCTGATTAGGAACACACACACTCATGACTTGGACAACAAACTTCACAAACAACACATATATTTATGGGACAAAAGAAAACATTGATTGGACCCAGATTATATAGGCAGTGTGTGTGGAAAGTATTGGTATAAGTTACTTGGGCGATGGGAAATAATATGTAGAATGTTTTCTAATTTAATGGCAATTTATAGGCTTAATCTTTTTTGCAGTTTTCTCTGAAACTTGATTATTGGTATAATTAAAAAAAAAAAACGCACTGTTAATCATCAGCAGAGATTTGTTCATTTATTTCAACCTGATTTTAGAGCAAATACAGGATGAATCATGACACATTAAATTAGCCCCAGAACAAAGAGGAAAGTTGCATTCCTATAAAAAAAATAAACTCTTCCCATAAGAGAGGTAAGAGGAACCCACAGTGCAACAGCCCTGGGCCTGTCACACTGGAAACATGTGAACCACAAACCAGCTGTTCACAACAATGATCTCTTTATCTGCTCTCTGCTAAATGTCACGGCCAATCTAGAATCACTGCAGTGGTGTATTAGTGAAGAATAAGAAAACTACACATAAATACAGGCTAGTCAAATACGAGTGATCTCATTAAGTTTTAATCCCGTTTTACATATATATCCGTATGATTGTTATGCTGACTCTTCCTATCTTTAAACGGAAGGCAGAGCTCAGAGTGTTATGAGGAGTAGTGTGGACATGACAACAGCAACATGACGACACACACTCGTTGTATATTGATGAGGTAATCCTATTCACAGGTGTGGTGAGTGTCCACAACACTGAGACAACAGAGACACCCAACATGTCCACCCTCCTCTGCAGGGAAGCATAACAATGAGCTTGAGCGTGTTGCACCGCCCTGTTCTTCTGTCGGCTCTACCCCAGCGTTATACTAGCAATTGTTTACACGCAGTCTAGGTTCTTTCAGAGGTTAGTTCTAATCTAATGACGGACTGCACTGTCTGCTACATGCTACGCTGACTAGCTGTGTTAGCATGCTAATCTCCATGGCAGGAGGAGGCCCATCTCCCACAATGAGCGAACATAACGGAACCATCGCGGAGCGACGCCCCAGCTTTTCTGTCCCCACCGTCCCCGCGTGTGTCTGAGGGCAGCACGGCTGTGGAGGGGAAGACATAAATACCTGGTGCCGGGTGTTGGACGGAAGAGGACGAGAGGACAACAGCTTGTAGAGCGACAGGGATGATGGAGGTGAAGAGTGATGATGCTGGAAGAGGCAGAGCCGCTGCAGTGCTCTTCTTCAGCGCTGCGCCTGAACACCAGCGCGAGGATTACTGACCTCTGCCGGCGCAAACTGGCAACTGCATGGGGATTTGTCAGGATATGTTTTTATTAAATTTTACATTAATTTTCTTTATTATTTTTTACTTTTTTACTTTACTTTATTTTTATTTGTGTATTTTATTTTGTATTTTCAGTATAATATATCTGTTTTATTTATTAACAACAGCAAATATTTGTGAAATGCCATAATTTGTATCATTGTGTCAAATTGTTCAAGACCATATATTTTATTTCATTCTTTTCTTTTTACCTCTATTTATTCTGAGCCTCCATTTTATTTATCTTTATCATCATTATAAGTAGGAGGAGGTTGAGGAGGAGGAGAAAAAAGTCCCAAAACTAAGTTAAATCTATCGGACCCCCTTTAGCCTTCAAATAAAACAACGGTCGCAGGGAAATTTGTGATTTGTCAATCACATATTTTATTGTGTATCACAATATGAGCACTCATACACACATACTTTTCAGGCATATTGAGGAAAAACATGAGGAACAAAGCTGTGTTTATGTCTGCCTTGTTCGACGTGATGCCCTGTATGAGTTTCACTCTAAGTTCATGGATTTGCTCACAGTCCTGTGATGATTCATTTATTTTATAAGCACTCTGTGTTTTACTCTTCTGGAGCTGGGTTGGCATATTTGAAGGGGTCATAAAGGTCACGCTTGAAATCATAGGGGTCAAAGTAAGGGGCCATTTTCTCTACGTCTGGTTCTGCAGGGGCACTCTCCTCGACTTTCACCACTTTCTCCTCAGCTGGGGCCGCCGGTGCAGCCGTTTCCTTGACTGGACGGGGGGGGTGGTCAATGAGGCAGTCAGGATCCCAGTATGGGTCGCAGTCATACTCCATAGGTTTGGCAGCAATTACAGGAGGTGGAGGGGGAGGTACGTCAGACTTTTTGGGAGCAGGCGGAGGTGGGGCAGGCTTCTTGGGAGCAGGGGGAGGAGCTGCAGCCTTAATCTCCTCCTCGGTTTTGGGCCTGCAGGCCGGGTTGAACCGTGGGTCACACAACACCGGGACAGCCCCCGTTGGCAGGTAGACGATCTGAGGTTTGCACAGCGGGTCTTTGGGGTGGCACAGGTAGATTCTCTGGGCATTCTCCAGGGGGTCAGGAGTTGGAGCAGGGGTGGTGGGAGGTGGAGGAGGCTGGGTGGTGGTAGTCGGTGCAGCGGTAGTCGTCTGAACACCTAAGACGTTTTGGTAACTGGAGGCGTCTGGGCCGTAGGCCAGCTCCAACTGACGCATCTGCTGGTACAACATCCTGATCCTGTCAATCTCATAGATCTGAGGAAGAAACACAGAATGCTCAGAGAGAGCATAGATCCACAAATGTTCACGTAATTATTTCCACTCATTCTCATCTTACGCCCTCGATGTGTCCAATGCTGTTGTAGAAGCGGTAGTAGGACTGAAAGTCAGGACTTCCTCTGTACCACTTTGGGTCAGCATTCCTCTTCGGTCGAGAATTAGTCAAGAAATCATGAGCCTGAGCTGAGTCAATGTTCACTGAGTTCAATGTGGAAGAGCATGGAAAGAGGAATTAGATACACATTATGATTCCATTTGAAATACAATTTGAGAAGTATTATGTCCGTCACATTTTCAAATTCGCTGCAAGATATTTGATATATAACAGGTATACAATCTATTTTATTAAACACAATGATCTCAAAGTTGTAAAGCAATACACAAACTGTGCTCAGCGTAATTTTGAAAGATTTAGCACCAGCTTCATATAATGTACCTTAAAAACAGAATGTCTAAAAATGGCTGCACTTCACTTTACTTTATTATTTTATTTAAAATGAAATACATTTTTTTTTTTTTAACAAAAATTGATTAGATTTAGATATAGCATTTAATATTTCACAGCACTCAAACACATGATCGAATACCTCCAGGATTCTTTACTTTCACAAGAGATGTTGCTTCGAGCAAACCTGAAGCAGAGAAAAACACATATACAGTTAAAATACTAGCACCAGTAATTGACATTATATATAAAGCATGAAAGTCTTCCCGCTTGAGTGGCCCCGGAGCTCCCAGAACATTTAAAATCAAGTTACACAAAAAAAGAGTGCATTTCACATACCTGACATAAACAGCACGCAGCATAGCGTCCTCAACAGGGACTCGTCAAATATCATCCTGGATGTCTGAAATCATAATATCCAGAAAAAACACAATTATTGCAATTTGCATTCTGTGGTCGTAGTAGGCTCTGCTTTTAAACCTGACAAAGCTATTGCACACATTTCAGGAACTGAACATGCTCACCTGGCGTTGCAGCTCCCCCGTCCTGGACTAATGTGCTGCACAACATATGTGTTCATAAATACTGCTGTTAATCCCAAGGGCTTCCCATTGGCTGCTGACCCGCTGGCAGGCCTGACTCCACCCTTCGTGCATTTTCTGTATAGACGTGGAAGAGCTCATTAGCACGTTGAGCATGAACCAGCAGTAAAAGGTAAACTTCAAACAAAATGTGAAACCTTGTAAAGCCACAGGAAACAAGCCCGTGACAGCAGGGCACCCACTGGATGCACAGACCGTCCGGTCACTTACATTTACCAAAGGGAATATAATCCTGGGTGAGTGGAGGCAGAATTCATGCATGGAATTTCCAAAATCTGCATCTGCACAACATTGATTCCTCTGTTTTATGCTTGCAAAATAAGGTGCCGTGCACCACGTTGCCGTGGACTAATTCTTGAGAAAACATGCCTGGCAGGTAAAAATTAACCCTCTGTCCCCAAAACAGCTGGATGAGGCCTTTTAACTTTGGTCCTGGCCAGTCAAAAAATAAGAGGGGAAGCTGAGTCAACCGCTGTTTAAGTCCCCAAGAAATATGCAGGAATTAGGGGCCTGCAACGCCAGGAATCTGAGGCACAGACCATGGAATTGTTGTTCACATACTTACACAGACAATTTTCTGTGGATAGCACGGGTAGACACACAGCTTCGGTTTAATTTACAAGAAATTACAACAGAAACACCTTCACTCTGTCTCCGTGTCTTCATGTTCCGATTAGAGACATAATCACTGCTTGGCATCAGTGTGGGTTCAAATGAAACTTTAGATGAATGTCAGCCACGGCTCAGTCAGTAATAGATCTTTCTTTATCTGATTTATACATACTTACAGTCTCAGGTCTTCTCTGGACCCATTCAGACTTTCTTCCTTTCTGTCTCGTTCTGTCCACCCAGCCGCTGTTTGTCATTTCAACAGTGAAGCAAATGCTATCCTTCAAACCAGCCGGTGAGGCTGCGATCAAAGAGCACTGGAAGGAGACAGGGAGTCTGAGGGAGTCCTGCCAGGTGGCTAATGGTGAACACCATACTGTAATTGCTCTTTGCACATGGCAAAAATGGAAGGGTACGGACACCTATTACTTTTAAATAATATATATTTATTTCCCCTGTACACTGGGACAAACAGCTGCAGTATAAACTCAACTATTTTCAGAGAGAGCAAATGGGACAAAAAAGCATTTTCACATTATTTTCCACTGTAAGCTTGTCAGACTTTCTTGATGCTTTCTGTCATTCTATTGCTTGGTTTTCAAGCAGATGCTTATTTGTGAAGTGGAATCTCTCCTGGGTGATGTTACCCACCTCATAATCACGTTAATGCTGTTTTTATGTATGTATGTTGGAGACCATTTTGTGGTTGCATTACTGTGGCGTATGGCTTTAGTTTGACAATTTGAACACTTCACCCTCAGGATATCAATTATCTTAAGATGTGCCCCTCTGATCCTCGAGTGAAATTACACCTTGTCATGGAGCTCTCTGCAGGAAACAAGAGGATCCGCTCCAGAGGAATGTCTTCAGGTCATTCTAAAATTCAGCAGCTACAACCTCAATATACACTGAGAGCAAATCATTTTACTTCTCATCTCCCACCTCTGGTAAATGTCTATGCAATCTGTAATCTGTCTTGATAGAAGATAGGATACTAATTTGTTGTTAACAAAATATTCCAAATGCTCTCCCACACCTATAAATACACAGAAAGATGCAGACACACACAAGCTCATACCCACTGCGCATGCTAAAAAGACACATCGCCAGGCACAGAGACATTCAGCAATGACAAATAACAAGTCTGTTTCAAAGGAATAAAGGAAATCTGTAACAAACAGACAAAACAAAGAAACGAATAGAAAAACACCAGATCAACAGAAGAATAAAAACAACAAAATAAAATAAAAATATGCACCTATAAACTGGAAGAAGAAGAACAACGCACCAGAGGCTTCCCTGCTGTCACACGCAGCATCTCCACTAGGTGGCAGCACCATAAAACAGCGGCAGTGTTGTTGGCGCTGTCGTGTCGTCATTTCCGGAGGGAAGTCCGAGGTTTGTAGTTCCTGTGCTGTTGACCTGTCAGCGTTGTAGTACAAGCTGTCACTGCCGCTGATTTATCTGTCCCTCTGGAGGTTACAGTCGCGCACCGGCTGCGACACCAGGCCTCCTCACGCCCGGGTCCGGTTGTTCTCACTGTCGTTGCTGCTGCCAGCTAACTCGCGAGCTAGCCGCTAAAGTTAGCTAACGGGCACACCGACTTGACAGCGAGTTTGCTGCTAGCGAGCACCCGACGGTAGCTAGCTGCGTTAGCTATCCAGACTGCTGCTCGTAGGAGGGGAGGAACCCGCCCACTCCTGGTGAACTAACCAGCCATCCCAGACAAAGGAGTGAACGGTAAGTGAATACCAGCTTAAAGCAACCAGCTGCCGCCACCTGGCTGTGCTTTAATGGGTGGTTAGCAGCGTGGTTTCAGGGGTTTGGCCACACGCACAACGTGTAGTGCTCAGAGGTGTCGCCACTTCCTCTGTCATCCGCTTTACTCCCCGGGCGGACTTCACTGTCATGGGTCCAGCTGGAGGTGCAGTGTGGGCTAACTTTGTTTGTGAGGCCATATGATAAAGTCAGCAGTAGAGCAGAGGTAGGGAACATTGTGTGACATGGAGCTGGAGCCTGTGGTGTACAATGTAAGGTTTCCGGGACCACCAGGAGGCCGGGGCACGACCAAAAAACCTCATGGATTTCTTTACATTTACTTTTCTGTGAAAACAATCGCTGGAGACAACACTGATTTGTGGAGGGACTTCACTAGTTACACCCCAACCTAGTGTATTTGGCTTGATGTTTGCACATCAGGCACACAGGGGTGGTCTGCACATAGGGGGCACTGGGAGTTTTGGTATATCCAGTGGTAGACTGGGATAAAAGCTCAGACTGGAAACTTGACTCTATTCCAGGCCACGCTTTTCAGGGTAAGAGCTAGGTCTGTCATTGTACATGGGGCAGGCACCCAGAGACTGGTTTCAATGCCAAAACAAGGCTGGCACCTGGAATTCTATAGTGCCTGCCTTCTCATAAACAGTGTCTATGAGGCTCTCAGTCAGTCACAGCACAGCTCCACTGCCCCATCCAGAGCATGCACAGCCAGGATGATTGTAATAAGATATATGAAATTATTCATCAGACCTTCTCCTCCGATTTTTTGGATGTATTGTCTCACTAAATGGATTCACAGGTTCTGTCATGAATCTGGTCAAACAGGACCTGCAACTGTCTTTGTGTTCCTTTTTAAAATAGCAGCTAGTGTCAGCTATGATCACATGTGCTGATTATGTTAATCTCCTCTGTCAGTGTGTATTGGGAGCCCTGCAGGGCTCCTCACTCAACTGCTGCAGAGAGAATGAGGCTGCCAGGTGCTTGCGTTAGCTTTCAAATCGGTGGGATCAAATCGCTGTCACCACCAGGAATATGTAGTGCGACATATTAGTCACACTTGCATAACCCACACAGCAGCAGAAGCCCAGCCTGGTACTGTTAAAATCTGCAAAATGAAGAAGTAATATTTTATGGCGCTAGCTCCTCCCTTTAATGACCTGTGGCTTCATTTTTTGTTGTTTGATGGAATGTGTGGAATGGGGAAGAGTGCAAACCCATAACAACGAAGCCCTCATGGGAAATCAGCATCAGTTTCTATTGTCTTGTTTTATTCTGACAGATATATTTGAAGTCACAATATCCTTGTGGAAAGATTCTGTGTGAGTGAATGTGCTGTTAGCTCCCAGTCCTGCTCTGAGAGGACACACAGGACCATTTCAGCCTCACACCAATCACTGACCTTTGACTCCTCTTATATTACCACAATCAATGATTCATATTACAACACAGTGCGTGGCAGTGAAAGCCAAGGCGTTCTGGTGGCCCGCTGAGCTGAGGCATATACCGTGTCCTCTGTTTGTTACTGGCTCCACGCTGAGTCAGGACATGTCATCTCCCATAACCTCACAGCTGTCTAGATTTCCACTCTATACATCCTGCTGTGTCCTATGTACTGTTATTATGTAACACAGAGGTCATATCCAAAGGTCCTGTGCGTTGTATGGGAGATATTCAGCATTTACATCATTTGGCTTTTGACGCAGATGGAAGCCGAAAGCTCCAGTGAACTGCTGCCGACCAGGAAGAGAAAAAGAGAGAGCACCAAAGGGGACAACGACGAGCGGGAGAGGCTTGTGAAAATCCCAAGATGCACTGTGGTGAGCCAGCTACTACCACTCATTCACCCCTTCACACACAAGCCATAAGCTTCGCTATCACACATCCGGTCGGAATACTCGGCACAGTGGTCAGTGGGAAATTACATAAACATGCAGAGTGGAGGTGGGCGGAATCGAACCACCGACCTTCTCATTAGTGGTCCTCCCGAGCCACAGCTGCATAAAATGTCACCAGCTGTTTTAAAGCAACAGCAACATGCTTGAGGATCAGCCTTCTAAATGTGCCACAGTGAAACGCTTCACTGATCACTCACAGTCTCTCCCTCTGCTGGGCCGGGTCTCTTAGGGGCTGAAGCACCCTGCACCTTTTGCAGATGAGCTGGAGCCAGCCACTACACCCTATGAAAGGGTTAACATGGAGACAGCCAAGAGGGGAACACCACGTGAGTCAGATACTCTCTTTCTCCTCAAATCACTCATACACATAGTCCTTTTGTTTTTCCAACCAATAGAAGGGCATTGCCTCTCAGTTCTAAGTACAGTCATACATAAGTTTTTGTTTGTCTTGCCTTTCTCCACCCAGCTGACAGACCAGTGCGGGTGTATGCAGACGGCATCTTCGATGTTTTCCACTCAGGTCACGCCAGAGCTCTCATGCAGGCTAAATGCCTCTTCCCAAATACACACCTCATCGTTGGAGGTAGCTGTGACACTGTTTGTGCGCGTGTGTCCATATCTCTCAGCTGCCACGATCCTGGTTCAGTAAATATTGTCTACTGTCAACAGTGTGCAGTGATGACCTGACCCACAAATACAAGGGCTTCACTGTGATGAATGAAGATGAGCGCTATGATGCCATCAGTCATTGCCGCTACGTGGATGAAGTGGTGCGAAACGCTCCCTGGACGTTAACGCCCGAGTTCCTTGCAAAGCATCGCGTGAGTGTATAAAACCATTTACTGAGCTGATTAGACAGAGGTTTGTATTCAAAGAAAAAGTTGGCCATACTCCTCAATGATTGTCTGTTCATGTCTCCCTGCTCTTCTTTGAGACAAACCAACCGTGTTGATGTCTGTTGTAATGACCTCTCCAGATTGACTTTGTGGCCCATGACGACATCCCATACTCCTCAGCGGGCAGTGACGACGTGTACAAGCACATTAAAGACGCTGGTGAGCGTCATAGTAACTGTTCTGCGGGACACAATTAATTACTCAGTGCAGTTTACAACTCTGGAAAGCTACTAGGCAGAGATAGGGACATGTATATTCATTTTGAACGTTTCTCAGGTATGTTCGCTCCAACCCAGCGGACAGAAGGCATCTCCACCTCCGACATCATCACGCGCATTGTCCGTGACTACGATGTGTACGTCAGACGCAACCTGCAGAGAGGATACACAGCCAAGGAGCTCAACGTCAGCTTCATCAACGTATGAGACCCACTGGTTCAATCAGGGGAACAGAAAGAGTTCTGTTGGCACAGTGTGTGGATGTCCAAAGTGATTCATGGCATTTGCTCTCCTCCCTCTCGACAGGAGAAGAAATACCACCTGCAGGAGCGCGTAGATAAGGTGAAGAGGAAGGTGCGTGACGTGGAGGAGAAGAGCAAGGAGTTTGTGCAGAAGGTGGAGGAGAAGAGCATCGATCTCATTCAGAAATGGGAGGAGAAGTCCCGGGAGTTCATCGGCAACTTCCTGCAGATGTTTGGTCCTGAGGGAGCTCTGGTGCGGAGGGTTCTTTTCTTTGGTGTTTTCATTGACGAGAAGCACTTCCTTAATTACACTGTTGACTGCCCAGTGGTTTGATATACCAGCATGTGAGTGAGCATGCGGGTCTCTGCGTGTTGCCGCTGGGATGAGCTGGTGACCTTTTCATACATTGAACGGATTTTTCTTTATCTCCTCGTCCCTCCACCCCACACCCACCCCCACCCCCCCTCCACAGAAACACATGCTGAAGGAAGGAAAGGGCCGCATGCTGCAGGCCATCAGCCCCAGACAAAGCCCCGACAGCAGCCCCACCCGCGAGGAGCGCTCGCCCTCTCCCACCTTCCGTCTACCGTTCTTCACCAAGACCTCCCCTCCACCCTCACCCCCGCCCCACCACAGCGGCGCCCGCGGATACCTCATCAGCGAAGACGACGACGACGACGAAGAAGATGATGAAAACTGAAGCGCCAGTTTGTCGATCCATGGCCAGAGTGCTAACAGTTAGCTGAGCGTTCGATTAGCGCGATTCTCTTCGAGCTCCTGCTTCCATCTTCTGTTTTTTTTTTTTTTGTTTTGTTTGTTTTTATCATTTCGATGTTTAGCCACCTCAATGTCACACTAACTCTAACAACCAGTGTCTCCACAAATCTTGTTTTTAAACAGCCAATTTAGTCTCTTTTCTCTGTGTTATGCGCAGTAAAATTTACCACTAGTCACTTGAGTTCTTTGACGATTTTCTCATTTATCTCAGTCACGTTTGTTTGTCTTTTTACATTAGACAAGGCCACGTAAGAGTATTCACAGGTGCTGTGGTTTTGTTCTCGTCATGACTTTAGTGGGAGGGCTCGCAGGGGTTTCAGTCACGTGGTGGAACAGCACGTGTTGCCTTGGTGTGCGGGAGGTGACATCGTCAAAGTTATCCTGGAGTAGGTCCAAAAAGTGAAGGTTTAAATGGTCTGCTCATCTAATGCAGCAGTTACACTAACATAAAATCAAACTGGCATTTATTTTGTTTTTCAAATACCAACAGAAACTTCAGATCAAACTAGAGCTGAGCCTGAGAGTGACGGTGTTAATCGGCCACTCGACAGCAGGTTTTGTCTCAAGTTTGTCGCCTGCTTTGGGCTGCGCGTTGCTGTGTATGTGCATGTGGTGTTGTTTTGCGTACAAGCTCTAAGATAACATTGGAATGTGTGAAATGTCTTTCTCCATCTGTTGACAGTTCTGGGTTCAGCTTGACTTCACCGCAGTTTACGTTTTGTCTGCGAAAGGGAATCGGTCTTTGAAAGAAATGTTTCAAACTGGACGCCTTTTTAAATGTGGCAGGAAGGACATGCTTGTGAGGATGATGGGGGGAGCTAAAATGTTGATGTAGAAACTTATTTTTGTAGATTTCATCTTTCCTTTCTTTATCCTCTGTACAGGTGTGATCTTAATCATCCCCCTTGTAGAAGCACTTTCTCAGGCTGAGCCACGAATCTACACGAGAAGGGCTGGACTTCTCTTGTCTTTTTTCTGATACAGATCTGGGCCATGGGGGGCACAGTTTTCCTCTGACACACGTGACACTAAGAGAGAGTTTGAGGTTTTCATATATCAAAAAACACTGGAGAACAGTCTCTATTTGTAAGAAATCACACCTTTTGTTCGGTGGAATCCTGAGCACAACCCATTTCTTAACGCTTTCCCCTCATTGGTAACACACACGCACAGAAACATACACGTGCTTAGACACTAATCAGGACTTTATGCTACGGCCTGTATGGGGTTCGGGGTTCATGTATCGGTGAAAGTACAGATTTTTTTGTAGCTACCTCCTCCTTCCCTAAAGCTACTCTCTTTTCTTTAGATGAGCACAAGGTGTGAGCGTTACTGTTTGTCCTCTCTGAACAGAGCCATTGTTACAGCACTGAACCAATGTGACTGGTTAAATATTTGAAATTCAGGCCTTGGTGTGTGTTTGTGTGCGCAAGTGTGTGTTCATCCTGCATCTCCTGTGATAATAAAGCATGTGTTGTGTCTCCTATATAACCAATAATCAACTATCACAGGTGACCTGAAGATGTAATGCAATACTGTTAAAATGACTCCGATATAAATGTTGACGGATCAATCTGTTCTAGGCTTGGTTTCTCAAAAGCACCTGCGGTTTGAAATCAGTCTTTGCTGCAGCGATAAACGGGCTCTATTCTTGTGTGTTGTGTGTCAGATTTTAGGGTTTGAGGGGGGAGTAAAAGTTAAGAATTCCCTGTTAAAAATGTTCTACCTTTGGTATTTAAAAGTACAAACTTATCTCGTCTGCTGAGGAAATCCAGCCTAGATTTTGGTGCTAAGCTACTTTTGGGAAGCCTTGCCTTGATTCTTGTGGAATCTCTTCTTTTTAAAAGTCAGTGTGAAACTTCAGAGCATGTTGTCAGTGTTGGTGAGTCAGTGACAGCCACTGCTACAAAGATTTAAAAAAATGTTAATGTTTTAACAGCAAGTGTTATTTTACTGTTTGGGGTTAATTTTGTTTTACGTCCTGGATGAAGAGGAAGAAGACAGGAAAAATGTATTAAACGATGTCGGCCAAAGCATTTCTTGACCAGTCGTTTTCTTTCTCATCTTTTAACTGTTTAACACTGCAGCATCAGAATCAGGGAACACATTCCTTTTCTCTAAAATTTAGATTGCAGCACAATCATGTGAAAAAAAAAGTCTTATAAATGGACACAACGAATACTATGCTGGCCAAAGCCACGTCACAACCAATATTACCCAAGATTCACAATGTGTTCAGCTTCCCCCACCCTCGTTTCATACAATGTCAAGAGTAAACAGTGAGACAGTGACATTTAAACATGCTGAAACATCAGTCGATTGAAAACGTAAGCAGACAGGGAGGGCTTGGTTACATAGTCAGATTTTATTGGATAGAACGGTCACCAGGGCTACACACATAAAGAAGCAGATAGTGACGAGGCAAACACCAGGGGGAGACCTCACCTCACTGCAAACACACACACACATTTCCAGGGCCTGATATTTTGAATCAAGATAGTGTGACGAAGTTGATATTAGTGCTTAAGAAACAATGAACAAACTGGAGTCCTAACAAGTATGATGGTCAAACTTCTAAACTGTCTGGAATGTTTTTTTATGTTCTGACTTTACTTGCTGGGTAAAAAAAAAAAAAAAATTGTGGAAACCGGGAAAGAAATGACAATTAAAAAAAGTACAAACCCCCCCCCCAAAGAGCTCGGTCATGTTAAATCCTCCTCTTTCCACTGACAGCGACCCAGAGTGACAGCTCCAGTAAAACACAGATCAAACATCAGTCAGTGTGCAACACAGAATCAGACGACGCAGCTCGATAAAAAAAAAAAAAAATTGTGGAAACCGGGAAAGAAATGACAATTAAAAAAAGTACAAAACCCCCCCCCCAAAGAGCTCGGTCATGTTAAATCCTCCTCTTTCCACTGACGGCGACCCAGAGTGACAGCTCCAGTAAAACACAGATCAAACATCAGTCAGTGTGCAACACAGAATCAGACGACGCAGCTCGATTTGAAGGGTTGACTCTACCGAGACAGAAGCTCATGAACAGGGACTAGATCAGGATTTATTGTAAACCACAACAGCTACACATCATCATAGCGGGGATTACTCTACGACACGTGGGACTTTTAAAGGAAGTGGATCGTCGAACAATAACACTGAATTAACACAACAGAGCAACCCTGACAGACACCAAGCGGTGCCCCCAGACCTCTCCCCCTGGTCCCCCCCTGCATCACTTGTCTTTTCCTTTCGGACACCAGTTGGTTTACAGGTTTACTCATCACTACAAGATATATACGATACAATGGTTCACATTTTGCATATATCTGTGCATTATACCATATTTATTTATTTTTTGATGTAAATTCAAATCTCCAACACCTAGTTAGAAGGGGTGAGGGAGGTGGGAGGGGTGTATGAGAGAAGCTATAAGGAAGTTGAGGGGGAAGGAAGAGAAGAGACAAAGGGGGAAGAAGAAGAAAAAAATCTTTAACAGGATAGGATGGGGGAGTGGTCAGCTCGCTGCGCGGCAGGGTTCGACTTCAGCAGCGCGTTTCGTAAATGCCAGAGCGGCCGATGTACCGCACCCATTTGATGACGTCATGGTCACTGTAGTTGAGCTTGGACTCAAACACCTTCAAGTAGCGCACCTTCAGACCAGACGGCGCGAAAGGAACCTGTGGAGACGTGAGGAAGGTCAGGGCGTGTCAGGGCTTGCTGGGTCAAGACGGCCACATAAGCGACTGGATGTTGTTGTAGCCGAGACAAATAAAGAAGGCAGCTCTGAGCAGGAAGTGTGTGCGTATGATGAAGGAGGGAGCTTGATTTGCAGGGTTGATAGTGGGAACACATTTAATCTGTTTGTCTGGCTGCCGACTCTGAACATAAGGTCTGTATCTCATGTTTAGTCAGACAACTTTTTTCAAAATTCCAACAATTCATCAATTCTCTTAATGTGTGAGAGAGAGAGAGAGAGAGAGAGAGAGAGAGAGAGATTGTTTCCTGACCTCAAAGTTCATAGAGATGGGAGGCCTAGCCCATTTCTTCTTGTCGTTGGTGGGCAGCAGCTCGATCTCAGCGCTGATCTGAGACTCCTTCATCCCAGCCATGCGTTTGATCCTACACACACGAGAGTCATTTATAGTCACAATCAACCCCATTTTAGAAGCTTTGCAAAAACGAACGAGGATCAAGAAAAAAAAACAGTGGTCTTAAAAGAGGACAGTCTGTCCATCGACAACCGGGTTAAGGAGAAGAGGTTGTTGATGATTCATTTCAATCTGCATAACATCATCTTGTGAGCTGAGCTACGTCTACTCACTTCCACACGATGGCGTTCTCACTGGCCTTGTACTTGGCTTTTCCCTTCATACAGATCACCTGCACTCCACTGGTGTTGAGGGGTGTTGGGATACGCACCTGTGAGATTGATAGTAAGCCTTTTAATGTTAAAGCAGCTGAGAGCCAGGCGCATGGATACTTTGAGGGTTATTGACTGTTGTGTGTGGAAAATAGTGTCTGGCTTCATGGTAGTTTGCATTGATCACCAGCTGAACAGGGATGAGATCTCACCTCGATCTTCTGAGCCAGCAGGGAGGGTTTGAAGTTGGACTTGATGACCACCTTAACCTCCAGTTTGGTGCGCCCCACCTCCCGCACCAGAGGGATAACCCTGAATGGCAGGATGATGTCCTTAGTGGTGCGATACCTGCAAGAACAAATCATTTCATTTTAAGGAAGGCCTCTCTCACCGAACACCCAAAACTCTCTTAGCCATCACTCAATACTCAAACATTTATTGTGAAATAAATTGTTACAGGAAACAACACAGCACTGTTAATGACATTCGTCCGACAGTCTCATGTCCCGCAACCTCCCGCCCTTTTTCTGTCACACTCAAACATCCAACTACTGACCTCATGAGCTCATATTCTCCATCGGGGGGGATGAAGCTGATGCTACGCTCCGAGTCAAACTTACTGAGGCGCACGCATTGGTGGAAAGTGCAGTCGTCGATGGCGATGGACTGCTTCCCACTGCTGGAAGAGAAAACACATGAGACACACGAGAAGAAGTGAGGAAGGAGTATTAGTCCTCTTCTATACTATTTACCAAATATTGAAAATTATTATTTCCACGTCTCCAAAAGACAACACTACTACTATCCCTCAACTATTGTCCATGATCAAAAAAGGAACATCAACACATGAGGACAGAACTGCTGGTAGCAAGACATGAGGCCTTTGGAGGTGAATGTTAAAAAAGAAAAACAAGGGGTGAGTTGCTAAAGGGTTTAAAGTCAAGCAGGGAGGTATGGGGAAACTAAACCAACAAAACATTCTACTAAAAGAAGGAAACAACCACCAGGATGATTTGTGTTGAGTGTGGGAGACAGTGCATGAGATGTTCATGTGCTTGAAAGCTTGGACAAGACAAGTGTGTTGGTAGAGTGTTTGTGTGTGTGTGTGTGTGTGCATGTTGAGTTGACAAAGGGTGGACACTTGTCAGTACAGTACCTTCCTCCCCCTAAATCACTGAGGTACAGCACATAGAAAAGAAAGAGAGGGAAAGAAAGGAGAGATGCATCCAAAGAAAGGAAAAAAAAATCAAATAAATTGTAAAGCCAGTGTTGTTATCAAGTAGACAACACTCAAACACACAGGGGGCTAACACACAAGGTGGTTACAATTTTAACAACAATAAATCATCAGGATATAAAGCACCAAGTTAAATACAGTAACTTTCAAATGCAGGTTATCCAAAATGCTTTGCAGCCTCACAGTTTAAATATGGTGGATTTTCTGCTGAGGCTGATTTGTGGGCTCTCACCTCTTCCCCGCGTCATCCGATGCTCCTCCCTTGCCCTGTTTGTCGATGACAATCTTGTCGTTCATGCCGAATTTACACTCAGGCATTCCGCTCAGGTAGCTCTTCATCACTACTCGGCCCGACACGTGAGCACTGAGGACCTGGCCTAAGGGGCAAACCAAGTAAGATTCAAACCATGGTGTTTTCATGTTGTGCAGCTTTTTCCAAGGTCGGTTTCAAAAAATCATTATGTAATCGTTTAAAACCAAATGTATTCTGAATGATCAATCTTGTGGCGACCTTGTGGCGACATCAGCAGGTTGACACTCTCCAGTACGTCCAGGAAGAGCTCATTGCGGCGATACTTGATGCCCTCGCGACGCCAGCCAATCTGCCCTGTCACCTGGCTGGTGATCTGAGACTGCTCCTCTTTTGTCTGGGAGACAAGAAGAGAAACCGTGTCACTGATACAAAAGGAGAGGGCTGACGGGACTGACAAAAGAAAGGCGACGATGAAAGGGGATCATTCGCGCAACAGAGACTCGACTGTGTTGTCTTACCTGGTGCTGAAATATGAAGTCATTGATGAAAAGCCGTTTTGGGGGAATGAATGAAGAAAACAGAAAAAATATTAATTGAAAGCTAGTTTTGCTTCATCACACAAGAAACATTTCACAGATTCATACATTTTTAGTGCAGACATTCATACATTAATAGTCTTGTCATATTTTTATTGATTGATTGATTTTATTGATTTTTATGACATACACTAAGGACCGGGAAAATGTATATTTGATGTTTTGTGTCCACTGTGTTTTATAATCACTAGCATTACGCAATACAATGAACAAGCATCACCAGCTAGTTTTCTTCCAAAATGGTTGAATTAAAAGTTTTCGGCTAAACATTCTTTAGCCTGTTACTTTTAGTAGGCTGTATCCAAAGAGCTGGCAGATGAAGTGTACAGTGCATCGCTCTCACTGACCTGTCCCTTAATGCCCTGCTGGGTAATGAAGGTCTTCAGAGCTCCAGTCTCTGAGTTCTGGGGATAGCCAAAGTCCAGGATCTCTGTGTAAACAAGCAGATAAGTTGGTTTGAGATAAGACGGTCAAAGGAGGAACATTAGTCATGTGGCGACAGGAAAAAACAGATAATGATATTTGTATAAATTTCATTCAACATTCAACAAACCAATTCATATCTGATTGTGGTTCTAGGTTATTTACTGGTCCCTGTCATTGACACTGAGCACAAGTGTGATTTACTGAAATTAGCTTTTCACAGACATATGGCTAAGAGAGCATAAGAGCTTGTCTCGTACCATCCAGCAGCTCGTAGATCAGCACAAAGTTGTTCTTGATGTTCTCCTCGCTGATCTTGCCAAAATAGGCCGTCATGACGTCACACATCTTGTACAGGAACTCGAACACCATGGCAGCGTTGACATTCTGCTTGGTGACCGCCGCCAACCAGATGTTGGAGCGTTTGACATGGAAGAAGCTGGTCCGCGCGATGTTGGTCACCGGGGATCGGACCTGCTGCCGGGCGTGAATGACGTTCACACGGAATGCGTCCACAGCGTTACGCCTGGGATATGAGGAAGGAGGAGAGGGACGAAGAGAGAGAGAAAATAGAGGATTTGAAATAATTGTTTCTTTCTTCTTTTTTTTTTTTAACACTATAAGCGTTGTCTCTAACCCACCCTGTGAGATTTATGGCAGATCCAGGGCTCAGAGTAAATAATCTCTTCAAACCTCAACAACATTTCCACCCATTTCAAGTAATAAGCAATAATCAAAATGTGATCTAACTGACAGGAGAAGGACACATCAAACTGCTGTTCTGTGAGGAAGGAGTGTTTTGTGTAAATGGTTATAATTACCAGGACGGAGATAGAGCGCTCACAGAGCTCACCTTGATATCCAGAGGAAAGCATCATAACTGACTCTGGACTCACCAGGAACTGAGGATGTTCAACTATGTTATTGATCCTGATCTTTATTAGAGTTTCTATTTTATTCTGGCAAAAGCTGATTAAATTAGAGTTAAGTGCTACTGTAAAAGTCAAAACGCCATAGCTTATTGAGACAATGCTTTGGGGAATTTAATCACTGATTACTGTGGATATGAAATACCAGGGCTTATTGTAGGGGGATGCAGCATGTTCCGACAAGAAACCCAAATCCTACTGAGAAACACCTGAGAGCACTGCTTGGTCTAATTTCAGGATCAAACAGTGAAGTTACCAAATATCCTAACAACTCCATCTACCTGTTCAGATAAATAACTTGGGTTTACAACGCAGTAAAATATATGTAAATGAGTGATATACAATGAGTGTTGAATATTGTAAAAACTGAATTTTTATGTGACAGATCACAGTAGAAACAATAGATGAGGACTAAATCAGTCATATCCATGCTCAGACTACATGCTTAGGCAAGAGGTGGTAGAGAGCAATAGTGTTCACTGAGGGACTGTACAAGTGGCTGGTGTTTTTGGCTTCAATTGATTGGTTGATTTTGGTATTTCAGTATCTGGGAGCTTTATTTATCATGACAGGCGACTCATGCTTGGAGGAAGACGCGGACTGTGGCATCAGTGGACATGCAGTTCAGGGTTTTGGGGAAGGGGGGGGTCATTGATCGGTGGCCACAAGAGGGAGGGGTCATGCTCGATACACTGGAGCGTCTCTTACCTATTCCTACAGGGGCCGAGATGGACAGATGGAGGAAAATGGTGATACAGAGGATAGAGAGGAAACACGGATGAAGTAACGGAGGGAGGACAGAGACAAAAATGCACAAGAGACATTTTCGTGCATCATGTACAAAGACAGAGTGAGTAACGTGGTGTTTGTGATGATGCTATCTTTTTAATCAAAGATGAGGGAAAGATTGCAACATTATATTGCTCATTGTGCGTTATATTCACAGCACATTAAGTGCATATTATTTCATCAATACTGCTCTATAATTTACATTTCTATGTCACGTGTGACAAAAAGCCCAAACTGTTTGTACCACAGTTGTCAACATAATAGCACAAACACTGCAGACATTAGAGCAACATAATGGGCCTGTTTGTCTCAGCAGCAGGGAGGATATAAAAAAGGAACTGATACTGGTGATGTGAAGGGAAGTGGTCTGTTAAAATGTGTGGAGAAGTACCAAAATGCATGGATCTTCTGTTTTTCTGCTAAATGTGTCAAAGAGTTCTGTGTGTAACAGACCACGATTGATCCAGCATGGCCACATAGGAACAGGCATCACCTGTATGTCTAATATGACTGAAGCATGGCCTGCTTCAACAGCAAGAGGACCCAAGTTAAAGGTTCACAGACTAGAGGGCATAGGAAAAAGAGATCTAGACTGATTTTCACATATACGCACACAGCTTGAGCTGAAAGTGAGATCTGGATGTCTTAGTGGTTAAAACTTTATGGATGAAAGCAACAACAAAGCAAACAAAGCAAGCATGAGGCAAATAGGGCTCTAGGATAAATTAATGAAGCAAAACACCAACTCATTGATCTAATATGTTATTATTAGAGATGCTCCTTTTGTTCATTATGAAACTGCTGACCCAAAAAGTGATTCCAAGGCCCTGAGCTAATCCAAACCCTGTGATTAGTGATCGGTTGCATCCCTGATTTGAGTCTCAAAGAATGGCAGAGGGAATGAAAAGAACAACACCATCCTTATGTTGCACCTTTTAAAGAAATTCAGCTGTAGGGATAAAAGGTCATCATTACATTTCAGCCTGCTCTGACTACTTTCCTGTCCTATAGTACTCGTTGTACTGTGTCTGAGAAGACCAGAGCAAGCAGATGTTGTCTGTTTGTGCTCCTGTTAGACAAGGGTGGAGCAATAATTAAACATTTAACGACCATAATAACATCTGGCTGCCTACAAAAAAGACAAAAAATGGGAAGGACTTTTTCATGTCACTTAGACACTGAAACATCTCATTGAAATAGAAATGTTACTGGTATCTCTGCTGATGAAACCTGTCACATTAAGAAGCTGACAAAAACCTTTGAAGTTCTACAAAATAAATAATCTGTATACCCTGCAATGGTTCTGTGCATCGATGCGAGAGTGTTAGGAAATCCTGTTCTACCCCTTTGCTCTTTCTGTACCTTGCTCACCCTCACTGTGTAAATCTGAAAGGCAACATGAAAGAAACATCCTCCTGACCTCCTCCTGACCTCAATCCAAACACTGGATGCTACTGGGTACAGAGGCAGGTTGCTGAGTCTACGCATGGAAATTCCACAACACATCAACAGTGTATTGTAAACAAGTTGGTGAAAGAGAAGGAAAATAGACATCATTGATGTCAGATTATGCATTACTCTCTTCTGGGTTCCGGTTGTGATGATGCATGTGATTCAGTATGGATTATCCTTTAACCAGACACATCATCACTACACCACAATGTACACTGGATATGACTCAGCCATGTATTTAACCCTCCATTTTACACAAAAGGAACATTTCCCTTCAGACAGGATCTTTGCATAGACTCCTACCTCAGCTCAGTTTAGTTTTTACAGTAATATATTCAAAAGGGAGTTATTACAACCATTGATATCTTAACATTATTTTCAACGAGGCAGTTATAAGTTCCCCAGCTCCCTGTCCAAGCATCATATTTATACATCATATTTAGACATTGTTATGCATAGCTATATTTTTAAAGATACTGTTAAGAATTATGCCCAATAGCAACTGGCTCACACTGATGATATTCAGATTTATCAAACAGTACAAATGTGTTTTTAAATGATGAGCTTACAATAATATTCTGTTTGACTGAAGGTAATCATGTTCAAGTGTTTCAAAGCACAGCTAAGCCAATGGGATACCCAGAGAGTTGAAGAGATGCTGTTCCCAGTGAGGAGAACAAAAAGGCTCTTTTACATGTGGCAATAGTTAATGTCTAATATCAACACTGATGTCAACTCTGAGGAACTTTGCAAAACAGCTGCACTTAAGTCTTTTAAATGTAAGGTGTGGTTCGATTAGCATAAATCAACTAAATCAGTACATCAAACAATGTAAGCAACAGCACAGAGTTAGTCACTTGAATATGTTGTTTTATAAATGTTTTAATATAATTAGACCTATTTATACTTTTTGTTTTATTCACATAGAGTGTGACAGTTGCTTTTTTTCTCAATACATTTTAGAGAAGATAACACAACAAGACAAAAGTGAACTTCCTTGAAAGGAGGACATAATCCTTTCTCATCCCTTCAGGATCAAAACCCAACCTGTCGACCCACGTGGATGAGGGCGTCCTTGGTGACCTATGTCACCCACCAAAATATAACTTCACCATTTGAGAAACGTACCCTATGTCATCTCGGTAGACCCGGGAGATGAGGACCTCCCCCTTGTGGTTGTATATGAACAATCCTCCAATCATTGTGGCTGCTTCTCAGTCCCAACAGGCCATGGTGAAACCAAAACCCCGCCTGAGAAGAGATAGAAATGGAGCAAGAGATTGCAGGGAGGAAATTGGGGAGGAAAGGGAAAAAACTGGGTTACAGAAGTGAAAGCAGTGAAAAGTGAGGGAGTGACCAACAGTACAGGGAGGCATTTGTCCTTCACATCCGCTTTTTCTGTCGTTCTCTGTCTCTCACACACATCACTCTCTATTGCCAGTTGAAGATGCCCTGCAGCTGCCCCACTGTGGTGACTCATTTGTGTTCATATGCACATACACACACGAAGGTTCGTATAGGCTAGAAAGTCAAGGAACAGCTCTACTGTGGCCACAGCCAATTCCTTGGTTTCAACTAAAGACAGATTAACAGCAGATTAGCTGCCACCAGTTTGAAGCAGGATGCCACCAGGTAGCCTGTTGGAAAAGCTGCTGCTTTTACTGGGTTCGATTTTACACCAATTGCTGCATGGATCTAAATAGACTAAGCAAGGGAAACTAAGATCAACACATACAGCCAATCCATTTCATCTACATGAAGGGCAATTATCACACCGCAGATTTTTGCAAACGCTTTGGATCTACACATCTGAGGAATTTGCCTCCATTCAAGAATGACGCTTCAGGAAACCAGGAGATGAAGGACAAGCTCGAAATTCCTGGTAGACCAAGAGCTGGCATGTTGGACACACAGGGCTCAGGGGGTTACACGAAACAAATGTGAGCCCTGGATTACGCAAATGTTTCCCCAATAAGACATCATCGCGTCGTGACCGAGTTAAAAACGCAATCGCCCTTTTATTTGGTCGAAGTCAAGATGTCTGCTCGCTCGGTCAATTTCCAAACGTTCATACATTTTTCATAATCTCTCGTTTGTGACTCGATTGATGAGGGACATGTTCGTGTTGAAAGGCTCCAGCACCAATGGAGGCCTGACCTTCAGCTATGATCAAAGTGATGGGAAATACACCGAATGAGAGACAGCTAGCTAATTTAGCTTAGGCTAACGGGCTAGCTGGGAGAGATGTGCAGAAAACCATCGCTGAGCTGTGCGCAAATTTAACTTGACTTCCGGTGGAAAAAACATTCAGCCCGTTCACAACCCTTTCAGACTCCATACTTATTTATATACATTCAATCATAATTCACTTCAAAATCATCAGTTTCGTGTAAAAGCACTACTTGTCCACGATCCATACACGCGTTAAGAAGACAGCTAAGATGGCACTTTATGCGCTCTTATTATGAAGGAAATTATCTCCCTCGTTTCCGGTTTCTTGCTAGCTTTACGTTAGCTAGAGGAGCCGAGGCTAACTATGCTAAGTTAGCATCGCCCGCGAATGAAACGTTCCATCGGCTTTTCCGCAGCGGTCACCTCGCTACATTTACACCGGTTCAACCACTAACTCGACCATTTCGACCGGGGGTGAACTTACCCGACTTCTCACGCTAGCGCCACCGGTTTTCACCCCCCCTTGTCGGCCTCGGAGACAGCCTCTGTGACGGGCTCTGCCGGTGCAGCTCCCACTTCGCACACCCGCTAATTCCGCTCCTTCCTCCCGGTCCTCTGATGGCTGTCAGCTGACCCGCCGTCCTTACGCACAGCCGTTCCGCTGAGACAGGAAAAGGCGCGGCTGGAGCGGTGTGTAAACCGCACCCAGGCCCCGTTGTGATAAGCTACAAAGGCTGTGTGCTCGATTACTATTAGTTTGACGGCGGTTCATTTACGATTTATGAATAAAATAGCCGCACGGAGCGGTAGCACGACGAACTGGCAACGCCCTCCCCCCCTTTGAACCGGACGCTGGAGCACGTCAGTGTCCGGGTGCGTCCATGAAAGGGTCTTGAGTAACAGAGGAATTCGCGGAAAGCTTCAGAGGTGGATCTAGACTACTGACTTCTGTGGCTGGGAGAGAAGCCAGAAAACAAACTTACTTACCTTACTTTATCTCATGGTTGTGTGAGCGGCTCCTGCACAGTCCATTTGATTCAACTTAAAGCTCTTTATGTCTTTACTGAATCACCTCTCTATAGAAGTTTACCACCTAGAAGCACACAAACTGTCTGCATAAGGTCATTCACTTCTGGGGCGCACACAAACACACGCAGACATCTGTGCACCAGATTGCCTAACCTTCACATTCCCGCTCGTGGACAGTCTGGAATCTGCTGCTTTAAACGCAAATATAACCTCAGGTACCATAGAGAGGACGAAAAATGTTGCTAGGTTTCAAAGTTCAGCCCCCCTTCCCCCCAAACCAAAGAATAAAAACAAGCAAGAACAAAGGCAGAACAAAGCAGTTAAGTCATAAAACTATATTTATAAATAAAAAGACATTTTTTTCCTTAATAAAAGAGTAGTGTGAAAGACATGATAGGATTTTTTTTCCACTATACATTATCACAAGACAGAGTCAGAAAATGCTCTGGTTAACAGATGAAAATGCAGCAGTGTAGTGTAAAAATGACTCTGGAAGCTGGATGCTCATGTTAAGCATTAATGAATGAAACTAGTTGTGACCAACTACATATATATAATAAAACAAATGCATTCTTACAGTAAGAAGGACTGGATTCTCTTGCACTACATACAATTATTTCCATTTCTTTCGCTCTTTTTAAGTCAAGCAAACATTTAAAAAGTCTGAATAAGGTCAACAGTTAGTGATCGTTTCAGCTTTCTTTTTTTCTTCTCATTAGGGGTCAGCAAGTGGGTATTGTAAGAACAGAAGGAGGGAAGAGGCTTCTTTTTTTCCTCTCTCAGTCTTGACTTGGACAGGGGTGGGGGAGGACAGAGAATGCAAGATAAGGAAAGCAGAGAGGAGGGAAGAGTGAAGAGAAGAACAAATGAAAAACATCCATGTAGAAAAGCGCTGAGTCATCCTCCCCGCCATCCGTTTCCACCGGCTCCCTCTCTCCTTCTCTCTCTTTTGCCTTTTGTCCTCATACAAACTCTTCCCCACCAAGGAGCTTAGAAATGAGAAAGGCTGCTTTGGTTAAATCTTGACTGAGGGGGCTTCTTCACTGAAGAAAGTATGGCCACTACTACTAGGGAAAAAAGCAAAAGAGAGGGGGAGCATTTTCTCTTCGCACACACAGCAGGATTGGTTCCATCCAGGAAAGTGGAATCACGGTGTTGGGTTCACAGGACCCCCCCCGTCCTGTCACGCTGTCCTTCCCAGTCTCAAGGCGTCATGAGAAAGCCCGATCTGCTACTTTAATCTGCATAAAAGCTGCATTACATCACATCGACAAAGAATTCCCCGGCGTTGCCCACCGCCATGCGCAGAGACTGGCGCGATCCAGTGAGCTCAGGAGGCGCAGAGGCGAGCTCTCTGCCAGGTGGGGCACCAGGCGCAGCTGTAGACAAATGAGGGGGCTGGGGGGGCAGACCAGGGGGGCCATAAACGAGGCCAGGCCCATAGGGTATGGAGTGAGAGTTGCCGCTGCGGTGGCTGACAGAGCTGCGAACACTTCGCTCACTGGGGGGAGCAGCTGAGCGCTCACTAGGAGCTCGGTGGCTCCTGATCTCAGGTTCGCTGCCACTGCCGCCGGACTTCCGACCCTCGTTTTTGCTGCAGTTTGAACCGCTGCTTCCTGTGGACAGTGAAGAAGAGGAGGTACTTATTATCCAAGTGTAACATTAGAAAAATGTCCCTTTTATGAAATGCGTATGACTTTCATGAGCCTCTCCCTCCCACCTGGGTGCCAGAGGAGTGATGCAGACTGTGCTGACCCAGTTTGTGGGAGACACTCAGGAAAGCTTGATGACTGACTCACACATGGTCATGGAGAATTTTCTGCCTTTCAACGGCCAAACATCTCAGCCTTTCCCAGAGGCAATTACATGTTTTGGTTGTGTTGCCACAAACAGACTGTTTGCTTTTTCCAGCAAGTTCTTCACAATGATAAATGAAACCATAACAGTCGATATGAATAAAAAGGACTATAATGCTAGAGATGCATATTCTACAAAATGATATTAAATCCCCAGCAATGCAAAGAATGTGTATGAGTTTACTTCAGAAAACAAGGTGTGGTGTGTTAGTCTAACTCAGCAAAAAAAAAAAAAAAAGCAAGAAGACTAAACTAAAGATGTCTGCCAGCTTATTCAAATTGCACTAGTGTGTGATCATTAAATCAGGACAGGAGGCATAAGTTGCAGTTTGCAGTCAGTGGGCCCAGCTGTTGTTGGTCAGTAAACATTTCATGCGTAAGCAGACTGCCCCTAAAACCACAGCGTCTGGTTTTCTATTTCTATACACTTTCAATACGCAAAATGCATCATGAAAACAAGGCAGCTCTAGAGCTGCTGGAAGTAATATTTTGCTCTCAACAAAGCCAGACTGTGTTCCGTAAGTCTTTGAAGTGTTTTAACTCAAACAAGCTCCGGACCAGCCACAGTTAGAAATGTCTCCTATGTAGAAATCCCTCTCCCTCCAGAGGCGCGAGTCGCTATGTGCAAAGTGATAGTTAAAATCTCACCCAGATGAGATTTACAAAAGATCTACAAAAGTGTAGTTTCTTCTCTCATAATTCTTATTTAAATATCATAGGCCAAGTTTATTCTCAAAAACCTCATGTTCAAACTGCACTCACCACTGTGCTGGCTTCCTGCACTGCCAGCGCCTGGTCCACCGTGGAATGGCTGTGGCAGGTCGTAAGGATGAGGGATAGGGAACTGGTAGGGCAGGGGCATGGGCCAGGGAGCTGCCCCAGGGTGGGGGAGAGGGGGCAAGGTGTCCTGATCTGAGGCGCCGCCGCTGGAACCATCGTGATCGTGGAGAGACAGATGGGTCATGTCTGAGGGAGGGAAGGGATAGAAACAAGGATTTAGATAACCAGTAGTAGCAACCACCCACTTCTAGTCCTGCTTTACAACACGATGTATAGATAGTGAATTTGACTGCACACGCGCCAGGCACATCTTAGCTAAATGACGGCTGCAGTGTGCACTTACTGCCACAGAGGTCTCCAAACACATAGTAGCACTGTTCAGAGAAGGTTATCTTGTTCACAGTGTGTCGGATGAAGCCGGCCTTCAGCAGGTTGCTGGCATACTTGCGAGCTTCGCGGCGATCTGAGAAGCCTTCCACATGATGGAAGAGCCAGTCAACCACATCAGAACCTAAAGACATGAAGACACATGTTCATAAAAGCTGAATTCTGCATTAATTCTGCTTATTATACACTTTCTGACTGAGTACTGTTCAGCCAGCAACAACACCCAATTATCTAAGAGAATCTGCTATACAGTTTCTGTGTAAATGCGTAACTGAACATTGAACCAGGAGATCTGTCGACTTCCCAACAGGCAAAACACATTCATGGATTATTAGCACAAGTGCTGTTGAAACTAGTGATGCTGTTTATTCATTAAGGCAAAGAATACTCTAGAGCATGAAGCATTATGTCCTCAGTCTAGAACCAGTCTACAAACTGAATGGAGAGAACAAAAGAAAAGATGTGTCTGACAGACGTACCAATAAAGGCATTAGCGATGGTGATCTTGAGCCACATCCTGTCCCGCACCTCCAGACCTGACTCTGGGCAGGCCATGGCCTTAGCAACTGTTGCCATGTCGCTGTGGATGGATAGGTGGAAGTCATCGAATCCTGGGAAACGTCACAGAACACTCGTTCAAGTAAACACAGCCCTCTCAAATCAAACATATTTACCACAGAAAGTGTTTGGACAAATATATAATTCTCCTACATTTATGAAAACAGCTGAGCAGCTCTTATTTTCCCCTTAATTTTTTTTAAATGAGCTGAGTGCTGGATGGATAGCTACAAAAAATGTTAGTGTGTTTCGGAATAACATTTGGTTTCCTGTGGTCTGGAGTGTAGTCTTTCGGCCTTGATGCAAATCAGACGGGATCAGGCTTGATCTTTGTTTTAACTGGACCACAAAAGCCTGTTCATGGTGAATGTAAAGTCCTCCCTAGAACATTATTATCTTAGGTATCATTTAACTGAGGATTTTTGCAGTCAAATATTGTGATGTTATTTACTTCTTAATGTTAAACACTTCCTCTCTCTGCCTCATTTACCTCCCCTGCAATCGTGACTTTTCTTCCTTTTCCAGAATTCCCTGTTACTATAACAAAACAATAACATTTGCAATGTTGCACACAAGACACTTTGACAAAGGATCTAATTTTTTGGCTTTCAGACACTCGAGGAAACTAGATGTCATTGAAGATTAACAATGCTAGGCTTCATTGTTTTTTCAATAAAAAGGGACCCACACCAAAGCCTAACCTCTCTTTAAACTTCACTGTTGCTGTGCTTTTTATACTTCTAACCAATTATCCACAGCATCAGAAAAATCTGCCAATTAAATTTGAAAATGGTGCCAAAAAAGAACCAGCGAACCCTCTTTTTTAAGTGTTTGCATGTCACAGATATTTACAAGATTTGAAACATGTGATCAAGCGAAACTTATGTTCTCTGAGAGGGAAAATCCCCAAAACTTTGTCAAGAAAGTGTGTAGAGAGAGGAGAGTTTTCTCCAGAAAGAAAGGGGAAAGAAAACATCACGTCTTTCCAAAGATTACAGGGAGGATGAAAGTTGTGAGTTATGAGCTTAGTTTTGACAAGAGTTACTGAGCAGATGGAAGCTGTGGGGCTGAGCACAGTAAAAAGCTGGAACGGAGAGAAGTTGCAGGAATGCAGCGAAAGGGCAGGGCCACAGTTAACAGCGATTTACTAACACGCCAGAGGAAGATAGAGATATTAGTGTGTTGGTTTGAAAAAATGATATCCTGGAATATTAACAATCCTGAAGGTCTTTATACCTCGGAGGAACAGAAAGAATAATAGATCCTGTTCAGGGTAGATACTGACAAAACAAAGCCCAGAGCTCAAATACATGTTATGTTGTTTTGAACAAAAGGCCACAACGTTTAGACTCAGTGGGCAACGTGACTTACGTTCAGTCTCAGGGATTGAGCTGCTGATTGAGGAGCTGGTGGAGGTGACAGTGCTCATGGAAGGGCTCATGCCATATGGAGGGTACACGCCGGTCATTGCCGCCGTGTGAGACACCCATGCAGCTGGGTCAATGGGCCGGATTGGCTCGCCTGTTGAAATGAAAGGTGGGGAAGTCATTTAGGAGTTGTTGATCTAATTCGAGCCAGAGTAACACGATGGTAGAAGAAACAAACACTCACTCCTTGGCAGAGCAAAGCAGCCCCGAGGATTCGGGTCCCAGCACTTAGCCACGGTGAGAGTAATGGGGCTGGTGGGGAAAAAAAAAAAAACACAAGAATGTTTACACCCACACTGATCTTGAAACAAACTGAAGAGACTCAAAGAGCTTCAATGTTACTAGAATTATTTTATGTTCTTGACTCGTGTTAATAGAATATTATGATTTGTGCTGCTCACCCTGGCTTGTGCACAATGTCCCTCAGCACTCGGACTGCATCGTCATTGCTCATGTTCTCAAAGTTGATGTCATTCACCTTCAGGGACACATATAAGGGGACAAAAATCTCATAACACATAAACATAGATAACATCTGATTCTCAAATGGTGACAAGCCACACACTCTATTGTTCCGTTTAAAGAGGTATACCATTGTCACAGCCAGTCTATTACATTTAGAAACACTGGCTCAACATGAGGGACCATATTGGAATAATAATGAAAAATCACAAACTGAGCTTCTTTACTATGCAACACAAATTTGGAATAGAGGATTGGATGAAAAATCTTTACTCACATGTTGGGTAGTGACATAAGGCTGGAATCATTTGTGGCATTGATTAAAAAAAAACTTTAAGTGCTCACACATAACTAAGCCTTTCCACTTCACTGCAGGTGCTGGCACTTAACACAACATGAAGCTCACACTAGAGAGGAGTGGATCGTCTCAGACGACATCCTAATCCACACACATGCCTGACTCATCCACCCATCGCCCACACGAAGGAATTATTTTCTCCAAGTTAAGAGACCCCCACCTGCAGAACATTCCACTGCACTTCTAGTGGTGATACTATGGTAACACATACCACTGGATGAAGACTGGTTTTAATTAAATTTGTTAATAATCATAATATTGGAGCCACTGTGGAGACATTTTGGAGAAAAAAAAATATGGTAGCGTAATTTAACTATTCTTTGTATGGTACACTTGGGTCCAAAAATGTTTTCATGGACTGTAAATTGCAAACAATCAGATGATAAATGATGCTCCCGCCGGCTGTGCTGAATAAGAACCCCCCAACTAGACACAAAGATACACACCTGCAACAGCATGTCACCAGGCTCTATGCGTCCATCTGCAGCCACAGCTCCTCCCTTCATGATGGAGCCAATATAGATTCCTCCATCTCCTCTCTCATTACTCTGTCCAACAATACTGATGCCCAGGAAGTTGTACTTCTCTGTGTGGTGGAAAGGAACAAGCAAAACAGCGGTGAAGTAATTAGGAATCAATCTAGAACAAACATTTGTGTACTTTCCTAGTGAAAATGCTTTTTTAAATCAGTCTCAATCAGTGACAGGAGGAAGGAGAAAAGGGGGACTACATAAACATTCCTAGAAATCCAATTGTGTTCTGTGTACAACTTCCACATAGTCACTTACCCATGTTGAGGGTGACAGTGATGATGTTCAGAGACATGGTGGAGTCTGTGATGCTGCTGAATGATGACGACTAGAGGGAAGAATGAAGTGGGAAGCAAGCAAAGAAATTAAAGAATAAGAAGCCAAAACCTTTTCTTAAAGGTGTTTAGATATGATTTGCTGTCCTGTACTTCCAAGTATACGCGTGGTCTCACCCTGTCAATATTGGAGGCCTTCGGTTTCCGCCGGCGACGGCGGTGTCTTCGCATCAGACGAGAGGAGCTTTGTTCGGTGGAGCTGCTAAACCTTATTAGAAGAGACGCAATATTTCACATTTGGAATATAATACACACATGGAAATGCATTACTCCAACACCCTTATGCGTGATCTTATCATGACCAACATGTGGTGTTGTGATTATTTAAATAAGGGCTACGTGCTATCTGTCCAGAAGCAGGCAGGCAATAGCTTCAACATTTGCAGCATTGACAAGACAAGAGCTAATGATTCACCTTCAGTGCAGCACAACTTTCAGAAGCTACAGTTACTCATTATCAGAAAATGATAAAGAGTGGGTGTAGCTGGCGAGCATGCTAACTTTATGACAAAGGTTACAAAAACATGTTTGAAAGAGTTAATGCTGGCATGGTTCTTCACTGCTGGAGAAAGCTCTTGGCAAGTGAAGAAATGATGTTTGATATACAACTTGTAATGTGTCTGCTAAATTGCTACGTAAACAGCTGCTAATGATAATGTTGGCTATGCAGCAAAACTTAAATATAGCTCTGTTAAATAAGAAATGATTCCATGTAATTTCAGGAAGCTTTTCCACCTAAATCAAGTTTACAATCCAGGACATAATCGAAACGAAAACACTCGTGCTGAGCCATAATCATATTGTCTTCATGTAATGTCCCCCTCCTGTTCTGCACATAATAACTTTTATTATGTTTCCACAATAAAGGTTTTGGTGGACAGGAGTCAGGATCAGCTTTAGCCACTTGTGTGACAGCATCCAGCTAACTTCATTTAAAGGTTAGGTGCTGACACCAGTATCAATATATTTTATTGAGGCAAAAAAAAAAAATCAAGTTCATTCTGCACTGGAAAGTAACTTATACAATGATGAAACAACAACAGGAAAAGTCATCCTGGCAGATGCCTAAAGGCTGAGAACAGCAGAGGCTCTTACGTGGGTTGCAGATATTTCTACGAGCCCTGGAGGAGAACAGGGGGCGACCACAAAACCACTAGACAATTAGTCTGTGCTAATCTCTGCCAAAAGCCATCATCTGCAAATGTAGATGTTTTTCTCTTGCCAGACCTCTTTACTGAGTTAACACGCCAAGCATCTGACCTGCTGGTTGCGTCGTCATCCTCCGAATCAAAGCATGAAGTGGACTCTAACTCGCTGCTCATGAAGGACGAGCAGCTGTCGTACTCTGCGCCTCCGCGCCCCATTGCCCGCGATGAGTAGCCATTCTGCCTCCCACCTGCAGCAAGACAACAACATGATCAGAGTGATGAAGTTGTGTTAAAATCTCTGACTGAAGAACATGAGAACTGTTCCTGTTTGGTGACTATTTCAAAAACAAATACAATTTTAAGTCAAGATCGAATCTGCTCCTAATATTTCAAACGACTCCTACAAATATTGGAGTGTATTCCAAAATAAAAAGACAAAAGCTGTTTCTGGACATATTCTCCTAATCTTTTAGAATTGTTGTGCCATGTGGGGAAATGTCAGAGTGAACTAATTGGCAATGTTTCTAACATGTGCAAGAAGCATAGCACGAAAAACTAAAAGATTATAAATGCCTCAGAATAGAAAAAATAATCCCCACCTATAAGCTACTGTCAACTTATTAACTGCTGCAAATTTAAACACATGATTTCTGCAGCAGAATATAATACTTCAACCTGTTGTCCCCTTACAATCTCCCACTGCGATTTTCCCATGTGAAAGTCCAGAGAAATCCCAGAAATCAATTTTCAAGACATTTTCCGGACTTCAGGTTTGAAAACAGCTTAAGTTACAGTTTTCTGACCGTGGTCGTTAGTGTGTTTCCGTCTTGGCCTCTCCCTCTCTCTCCTTTGCGACACCATGGAGCCGGTCTCTGTGTCGTTGTCCAAACTGTCTCGACCACTTGCTGCCTTCCCACTTCAGATGTGAGAGAGAGAGAGAGAGAGAGAGAGAGAGAGAGAGAGAGAGGGTGGGCATTAAAAAAAGAAAGACAAAAGTTCACCATCAGTGTAGCAGTTGAGTTCATTTGAAGTTTTTGTTTTGGTTGACTTTTTTTTGTTTGCTATGATCATGTGTCTTTCACATACTTTTGGCCATGCTCACTAAACCCAATTTTAACAAATATATTAAAGAACCAAAAGACTGGAGAGGAAGCATGACTGAGAGAAATATGTGCTCTAATTCATAACATCAAAAGTTTTAAAGATATATTTATAGCATGAAGGCAACTTGTTGAAAAGTGGGTGGAAGAAAAAAATATTATTTTTCCTCCTCAGCAGTCACAAGGTGTCATACTTTTTCAATCAATTTGTGGTTTCCTGTGTTACTGACGTTATTAAGAAACACAGAAGGGTTCATTGAAGTCACATAAGCAGAGCCAAACAAAGTACACGTGGCATATTTCGCTCTTTCACAAAACTCTTCTGCACACGAGACAAATATGCAACAAGTCTTCTCTTGAGTGTACTGACTGATAGGAAGGTGGTCTAGAGTCTCCAATGCCCCCGGTCCTCTCCAAAGGGGGTGTGGGCTCTATACTATCTGCAACCGAGCCAGTGTCTGTGTGAGCCCCGTCTCCCGAGACCAACTGTTAACAGAGAGAACAGAGAATCAGGTCAGTCTGAGGGGAGAGACAAAGACAAGGAGGGAAGAGAACACGTGAAGACATGGTAAGTGGGCAGGGCACTACTATGTGTACACTAACCATATATAGGGATATCTTGTTGTACTATCATAGCCTACAGGCTCAACAGCATTTACAGGTGTTACATAAACTATGACTACAAATTAAAAACAGCTAATAGCTTCAAATGTACTCCTACTTTGAGGAATGAAATGTTTCCACAAATACAAAAACTGTATTTTTCTTCCCCTTGTTTCCTGCTGACAGAGCAAAGCTGCTCAGAAGTAGCTATGGATTAAAGAAAGAAAGAGAGAAAGAAAACAGAGTGAGGACTTGTGGTTTGTCTACCTGACGTTGCTGAGTTACCACAGTGTGGGGAGAAGTGGGCTCCAATGGGCCATGGCCGACCATTCAGAGGAAATTATTTCAGCAGCATATTTCAATTTTAGCACATTCTGCTCTGTTTACTTTTCCATCTCTTTTTAACTTCCAACACATTTCAGAGAACACATTTTAAACCCTGTCCAGTGTGGATTTTAAGTTCCTTAGCGTCCATCACCACCTCACCACCACATCCTTCAAGTTTATCAAACATTGCACATCCTCTCAATGTGCTGGATGTACCAATCCTGAAGATGTGGTCATCACGCAAAGATGTCAATCATTATGTGAGTGAATGTCAAGACGAAGCATTAAATATCCACTGTTGTTTTATTAAAGACAGATATTAAATACGAATATAAGAAAAAAATGTGTCATAAAACTTATCCAGTTAACCTTTTCATTAAAATCTATATATAGTGTGTACTTTGTATCTGTACTATCCCATTTGTCGTCTACTTCTGTGCATTTCATTTCCAGAACGGGACAGTTGTGGTGCAGTAAGAAAGAAGTGAATAGCCAATAAACGTTTGTGAGCTGACAATAAAATAAACATGGCAGACTCAGGGTGCCAGCCCATTGTGATTATGTGGTGTGATGCTAGCGAGCCAGGCCCCTTTCCCCCAGAGAGCATCAATCAAGCCAGCAGATGAACGGTGGAGACAAACAAATGGACACACCGTAACAGGAATAACAGCTCATTGTCCACGGAACATTTCAACAGCCCCCAAGAGAAAACAAACACGTTCACCCACTCACTCACATGCACGCACGAAGAGGGGAACTGGCTTTGAACTAAAGCAAACCAAAGCTCCGCAGCCCAATGAAAATGACCGCAAGCGAGGGTTACATTGGAATGAGCACTGGAGAACGCAAACACGAAGAGAAAACATGGTTTTGATGTCGCTCCAATGGGGTCTAATATAAGCACACAGTACGGACTTAACCAAATGCATCACCCTTTCACATTAAGACACACAACATGCCTTCTCTCAACTTTGTTCTCTTGTCGTTAAGATTCAATCTTCTTGTTAGATCGAAATGCAGTGAAGCTCTTTGTTATGGAGTGTTTTCCTCCTATCCTGTGATTTCACTTGCTCTTAATCCAATTTCAATGTCGACAAGAGGCAGGCAGATTGTGCACCAAGACCAGATGTCTCTAACATTGTGGAGATGGGAGAATTATTGCTCAGAGCCTCTAAATCAGATCCTACATTAAGTACATGTGTGTATGTGCTGCATATGGTGACAAAAAAAAAATTGAAACGCAATAGGGCAACCCTCGGGTCATTATGTGATAATGATATTATCACGCAGATGCATGGAGCCCCTCCCTAGAGATGGAGGATGGTTGTCACTGGCCAACAGATGGGAATCTCTGATATACATGCACGCACGCAGTTGCCACACAGACACGGTGAACACAGACAGAGGCACACCTACCCATGACACCACACGTCCATTAAAACAGGGCAGCTTAGCGTTGTCATCGGATATTTCCTCCTTTACCACCCTGTAAAGAGAACAAAGCTTTGTTTCAGCGAACCTTTACCAACACAAAAGGTCTCAGGGCAATAAAACATGCGGCTGCATTTTAGAGGCAAAGGAGATGGGCGATACTTCGACAAGGGCAGACACTGACAACTGGGACAACCTTCGCTGATTTAATAGTGCACTTACTACACTGCCAGAAAAACAAGATATACTGCTTGAACAAAGTGCCTATAGATCACAGCAAATTATTGTGTAGTGACGGGTGGAAAATTATTGAAATATCGTCAGAGATAAATCTGTTCCTTGGTAACATGACACTAATGTGAAGAAAGAAAACACAATTAAGTCTAGACTATGGGTTGAATGGTACTAAAAGTGAAATGTTTGATTTCAAAACAGTCCAAGGAACATACAGATTTCCAGGTTTAAGTATCATAGGCCTTAGGATCAACCATAATCAGGACACCTGCATTTTGTACACACTGTTAAATCAAATGATGGTCTGTAAAGATATAATTTAAATTAGATGTCAAATGGTACCACTGCAACACCATGTCAGAGAGTTCAAGAGTTCTCAAAAGAAAGGGAATGGTCAGTGGGAGTTTCTGTCAGGGCCTGCAATCTCCATTCCGGTCAGACTGGTTGGGGTCACTACATTATTTACAGAATATCCAGAGCACTCTTAACAACATGGACAATATGGTCCCCTCCCAAAACATTTCTTCCCCACTTGCAAATGTACAGGAGTTGTTGCCCCACCCTGGAGTTTGGAATGAGCCAAAAACAACTTTTAGAAACCTGGCTGGGCTGTTTTAAAAATAGTACATTAGCCCGTTTCTTTGCTGAGCACAAGTCCCTGTCTGGAGGCACATAAAACGTCTAGTTTTCCAGCCATGTTTAAACACAAAGGCTCGTGCTCATAAAGCTGCCACGGTGATGAACAGGGCATTCCTGTGTTCAACTCTGCATTCCTCGGGCTAACAGACAACAACAGCGGGGGCCTGCTGGACTCCCGGACTTAAAATGACCATGTACATTCTGACATTAGCATGTTAGCACAGTCCTCCAGCACGTTCGCCTGGTGGTGGTGGCTGCAGTGACGTTACTAAATGGTTGTTATCACTTAAGGCAAATACCACCATGTTCCCACTTTACCTAAAATGGGTCAAAATGTCAGCCACGGTTTGCTCTGGTGTCTGTTAGCCTGACAAACACCAGGCTTGCTGTGACAAAGTCAAGGCACGCGAGTCGCCTAAGCTAGCTGCAGCAGCAATGTAAACAAACGGGGTCGGGACGCTGAGCAGAGCTGCTAACGCTGCGAGCTCGTCGCTAGCAGCTAACAAAGGAACTGCAAGGCAACGGGCTAGCTAACGATCGTCGGCCAGGTAACGTTAACACAGATGACAGGCCGGCGGAACGAGGTAACAACCAAGTTGGGGTTAATCGAGCTGCTGCAGCGCGTGGAACCACCCGGAGCCTAACGCCGACTCCATGTTAAACCCGAGAAACCATTGGACAGTTACCCGAAGTCATCATCCATAGATTTGAAGAAGAATTTGTAGTTCGGCTTCTTCAGGACGTTTTTGAAGTCCGCCAGAGTGCATTTGTCCGCCGGCACTGGCACTTTCACGAGATACGGTGTCTCCTGGTCGTCGAGGTGGTAGATAATCTTGGTCTCCCCCATCTCGGACTGCGGCTGAGGCGAGGCAGGCAGGGTGCATCAAGCCGAGGGCCCGGCAGGCTCCCCCTCGGGCCCCGACTCCCCGTGGCGCTGGCGGCGGCTGTGCCGTGGTCCTCCCGGCTCTCCCCGGCTGACCGACTCGCTGCGTAGCCCTGGTTCTGTGTTTTTCTACGCCAGCTCTCCGACGTTACGCCAGCCTTTCTAATCGAAGAGACACCTTGCTCCACCTCAAAGCGCCCGAGCCCCGTCCGACGATTGAACTGCGTTAGATCCCGTTTGTATTAAACTCCCATCAGAAAACTGGAGCCTGGGAAATAGGAGAAACCAGTGAGAATAGACCGGAAAGATGATCGGTGTCTGCTGGTTCTGGGTTCTCTCTCGGCAGCTGCGGGCTCCGACTTTGTTACACACCAAACTACACACTACCGGCCTTCCAGAAGTGCGCCCCCCATAGGAGAGGAGGAGAGTGGCAGCTGTGCGAGGCCTGCTGCAGTGCATACTATCAACAGAGGCGGACCTACAGAGGGGCCCCGTCCGTCCATTCCGCAGATATTCATCTGTTCGGGTTAGGCCTTGAAGCACAGATAGCAACAGAAAACACAACAGCATACAACATAAATATAAATAAGAAAACACAACAAAATATCAACATTCCTATCAAGAACACTGTCAGTCGCCTTTCCTTTCTGTTAGATGTTAATGTAGTTGTTTTAATAGTCACCATTCTCTTCTTGTCACTTTTGTATTTCTCACTTAAGGACTGCCATAAAAGGAGAACCTTTGGGATGATCTGGGGAAATATTTTAACTCTTAAAATCTGCACCCATTTATTGCCATTACACACTTGAGCATTTCACGTGCACAAGGTGGGAGGAGGTTAAACTGTTTGTATTGTTATCTTCTATCCCATCTCACCTCATACATTAACACACAGATATGGAACTGGAGCATCACTTCATTTTCAACCCTGAGTATGAAATAGTACAAAGTCAAATGTGAATATGTACAGAATGCGCAGTTTATTGGACTGAATGCAGGTTGATTTGCCATTACAGACAACACAAAGGCAAAGAGTAAATACAACAAATATCACTCAATGAGAAGTCAGTAAAAGTGTTTTGAACGATCAATGAATGAACTAGAAAATGGAGTTCCAGAAATAAACATTATGATCTGTCTTTCATGTGAGAATATAACATATCTTCATCATTATCGTTGTCATCGTCTACTGAAATTCTGTCACTGCAGTAGAATAATATTACATACAAATACAAAAAATTGTGGAGAGGGGGTTTGGTCTCTTTTTTTTTTTTTTTAAATAAACTCTGAAATGTGCTGAGGAGCAGAGAGACAGGAGGGCTTAATCATCTAGGAAGTCATCATCTAGGTTGACGTCAGTGGTGTCAATGTCATCCAGCTCCATGTTGTCCAGGTCTACTTCCAGCTCATCCAAAATCTGTTAAAAAGGGACATAAAGGTTAATCATTACTGTTTGAAGCACCTTAATTATCACATTTTGAGTGAAAAGATAACTGAAAGAGTGAACTCTATAATAGAGGGATAAAATCAGCATCAGCATCAAAGATCCAGACAAATGTCATAAGAATAGATCAAAACCAACCTTATCCTTGAGGGAAAATTCAGGTATGTCCTTTTCCTTCACTGCTGTGGGAGCAGCAGGCTCAGGTTGTGAAGCTGCCTCAGGTGCTGGTGCTGCTGCTGCTGCAGGAAATTCTACCACTGAATGTGATTCCTTCTCCTCTTCCACTTCCTTCTCCTCAGAATCCTGTGTCTGCAGGACAGAACCAGGCAACCAATTTCAATATATGAATTTTTTTCCAAGATATTTTATTCAAGAGTATGACATACATGGCATGTTAACAGAGCTTGTGAGAAGCCACTGGCTGCAAATGATGTGTGAGTCAACAGGAATATTGAATAGTGTCAACAAACCTTGGAAGGAATGAAGGTTCCTTTGGGCTCGTATCCTAGAGCCTCCTCAAGAATGCTCCTGTCTTCATTGGGCTGAAAAGCACGTCGATCGAATGATTGACGACCAACTCTAAAAATACTGTTTGCATACATACAGAACGCCTTGTGCTGTCACTTTCTAAAATCACACAACTCACTGTGATAAGAGGATAGTCTGTTGCAGGCCTGGAGTTACCCAGGCACGTCTCTCTCAGATAATATTCAGCTGCAAAGGCTTCTTTCAATCCAGGGAACAGATTCTCATACTCTGTCGGGTCTGCTAATGATTCAGCCGCCTGCAACAAAGATTGAGTGATGTGTCATGGTCAAGAACAATATCCACAAATACCTCTCCAGCACCTACACTGATGTCAATTTGTCTTAATACTAGCTTAACGACTCTTGCTGTAGCAATATTGACAATTAATGACTGAACTGACCTTCTGGTTGACCTTGGCCAGGTTCTCCCTCCACAATTTCACCACACGGGACACCTGGCTGGGCAGGTAGGTGCGAGCCAGGAAGGCAGCCTCAGGTAGTCGGTTAGTCCTGATCAGAAGCTCCAAACACTGATCAAGTCTGAGAAAGGAAGATAAAATTAAGTTATGACTGATCCTTTTCCCTAATTTAGTGTCGCTTATGTCAGCACCTTAAGTTTCACGCATTCTATACTTACTTCCCCTGCAAGAAGTAGGTCATGAAGGCCACATTGTTCTTCCCGTCCCTCTCTGCCCCCTCAGCCAGCTTTCCCACCATTGTAGCGTTTCCAGAGGCTGTGGCAAGGAGGAGCAGGCCACCGTAATCCTGGGCGTGGTGCAGACACTCCTGGGCCAGGCTGAATTGACACTTGCTGATAGCAAGCTCTGCTAGCTGCTTCCATTTCTGCTCAGACTGCAGAAGAAAGGACAAATATGAGAAATGTGTGTCTTCCAGATCCCCAACAGTGATGTCACGAAGTGAAGACAATGAAGGAACTTTATGTGAGCTTTTGTGAACCACGGGGAAATATAGCTACAAAACATGTGATTATAAACACTAGCTGGAGTGCTCTGTACCTCGGCCTCCACAGCCAGCTGATAAGCAATCTTCAGCTCTCCCAGCTGCAAGGCCAGCTCAAACCTGTGCTCTGGGTCTGTGGACACAGCCAGTGCCTGCTGCTTGAAACCCTGCAAAGACACAAATCCAAATAATTGTCATTATGTGTTATTGGATTAAACAGCATGATATTCCATATTATTGCCAAGTTGAACAGTTTTCCTGACCTGTTTCTCCAGGAAATGGGCCACCCTGGTCCGCTGCTCCTTTGGAATTGTGGGTAACACCCTGTCAGCCATTCCAAAGTCCCTCCTCATTACAGCAGTCTGGTACTCCAGGACAGAGACCAGCAGGGAGTAACTGACAATATTCAGCTCCTTGTCTCCGAGGTACAGACGATCATCTTTGGGTATGTAACCCAGTAAGTACATGGTTCTGCAGGGAAAGAGGGAATAATAGATGCACAGTAATCAAGAAAACATGTAAAGATAGCAGGCTTTTTACAGAAATGTCCAATTCAAGGTAAATCTCTCCGTTGAATTACCTGTCCAGATGAGCAATGGTAACAATCTCTCCTCCAACATAGTAGTTAAGTCTGTTCACAGAGCTGGTGTAGATGAAGCAGTCTCCAACCCACAGACCAGTCTTTACAATCTCCTGGATCTCTCCTTGGACCTGGAAAAAGACAAGAGCGACACAAAATCCGTAAGTAAACATTACAGCTTTCTAAACAAATTGCAACAGACTGACACTATGCTGTGCTAGATAACTGAATATTTTAGAACATAATTACAGAAATACACATGTGCACACATCCACACACCCACCTCGAAGGCATCTTCAATACCATCCTCTGTCACTCCTTCATTGTTCTCATGAGAGGAAGCTACTTTCTCAGCCAGATAACGCAGGATGAAGAAGGACTCCTCTGTAGCGATGCAAACCAGCTCACCAGAGTCTGACCAGAAGATCTGAATAAATAATGAAAATGACAAAAGGTGAGAGGAGAACATGTGAATCAGACAAAGTAACTCATCACATAATTTGCTAAGCCTGTCTTACGTGTTTAGGCTGGATCTCAATGCGGCGGACCAGCTCTGTGTTCTCCCAGTCATAGAATGCCAGGCCATTCACTGACCTCACCCCCAGCAAGAAACCTCCATAGATCCCTGAAGTAAACACATGAACACATCTAGTGAGAAAAAGTGTCAGATTCAACAACCACGGTCCAACCACACATCAGTGTTCTCATTACCTTCAGCTCCAAAGTCCGGCTTGAAAGATTTTTTCTCTTTGAAATTTTTGAAGAGTTTGACGACACTGTTGCTTTCTCTGATGGCATACCTGTGATGCAGAAAGAGCAGTAGTTAGTTCTCAACTCTCTGGTGCAAAGACAGAGAGCAGGGAAGTATCTCTTTACAAACTGTGTACTTACTCAGAAGAGTCATGAGCCCAGACAAACTCCTGAGCTGAACCGAAGCTCTTGTTCCTCAAAGCCATGGCAGTGTAAATGATGTACTCTCCATCTCCACAAACCACAACGAACCTGGTGCACACAAAAGTCTATAAATGAGTGACAGAGCTCCTCTGATTGAAATTGTATTGGCTATCCATCATTTATCTGGCTGCCGATAACAAATACTTAGTGGTTTGAACTGCGTACCTTCCATTAGGGTTATGCTGGATGGTTTGAGGGTAAATCTCACAACTGCCCATGTCTTTGACAGCCAGTGGCAGCCTTTCTCCATCCTTGATCTCAGCATCACCCATGGCCTTCAGGTTCGCCTGCTGTACTTCACTGTGTTTGGCCCAGATGATTTTGCCATTTGTGTCCATAGACATGGCGGGCTCCTCACGACCCACCTGCAAAACAGAAGACATTTCGTATGTTAAAATAATAAGTAGAGTTGATGTTCTTTGATTTTGATTACACACTTAACGCTGTGCCTAAATTTTAAATCAAAAGGATTTCTTAAGAATTACTCCTTTCTCTGCTCACCTTAATAATGATGCTGCCTTCGTCGTAACCCAGCGCCACATTGTTGGAGCCCCTGAGGCCACTGACACACCACACTCTCTCCATGCCGTAGTTCAGTGTACTCTCCAGACGGTAAGTGCTTGAGTGCCAGATACGCACTGTGCCTAAAGAGCGAAGAGGTAATGTTACATAAAGTGAGATCAGGAAAGGGATGAAGTGAGGTGATGTTTGTGCTCAGAGTGAAAACATGTGGAATTCCTCCTCACCATCCTCTGATCCAGTGATGATGATGGGCAGCTCTGGGTGGAAGCTGACACAGGAGACATTCTGGGCGTGGCCCTCCAGAGTCTGAACACAGGTCTTGTTCTACCACACACACAGAGGACGACAACTGAGACATTAATATGAGGAAACAATGCTAAGGCTCTATGATCAGTGAAGGCAACTAAAGAAGTTATTAAAACACCAGAGGGGGAATCATAACGTTTTCTAACCTGATAGTCCCAGATCTTGACTTGACGATCGTCAGCCCCTGAGATGAGGTAGGGCTTGTCTCCTCCACTGTAGTAATCAATACAATTGACTCCTTTCTCATGGCCCTCCAACGTGAAATTAGGAGATGAAGAACCAAGCTGCCACACCTGAAAGAATCCAGTGGACATGACAATATCACTGAATTTGTTAAGGAAGCTGTTTCCAAAAGTTGCCGCAGTACTGTAACTTTACTTCAAATAACAACAGCAAGCGGTGGCTACCTTAATTGTCCTGTCCAGGGAGGCACTGGCAAACTGATTATTATCCTTGGGGTTGATAACAATCTGCATGACATAGTGAGTGTGACCCTCAAACACCTGACTGCAGGACCACTTCTTCTCCCAGTCCCACAGCTTGATCAACATGTCATCTGTGCAACAGAGAAAGGCATTTATGCATTAGTGAATAGCTGCATGTGCATTTAATGTAGCAGGTGGGAGAGGAAACTTCAGCGTGCCACCAATTATGACAAATTTACTAGCGTACCACTGCTAGTAAGGATGTATGGCTGGGTTGGATGGACAGCGATGCAACGGATGTAGTCAGAGTGGGCCTCAAACATGTGGACCCGCTCTAAGGTGTTGTAGTTGAACACACGGAGCTGCATGTCATCCTGTGCGAGGAAGAAAAACAATTCATTTAAACCACACCAAGTGACACTCGTAGTTTACAGAACTATTCAAATGAATTTGTCACACAAACCCATGGATGTAACTCACCGCTCCTGTGATGACCCAGTTCTTCCTTGCCACAAACTTAGAAGCTCTGACAGGAAGGTCACACACTTCAAACGTCTTGACAAGAGTCTGGGGAAAAAGCCGTACTGGGATCAGCTTTGCAAATATGACCGGTTATTAACTTCATCTCTATGCATTCAGATATTCATTCCAG
Source organism: Pseudorhombus dupliciocellatus (assembly GCA_016785235.1). NCBI lineage: Eukaryota > Metazoa > Chordata > Actinopteri > Pleuronectiformes > Paralichthyidae > Pseudorhombus > Pseudorhombus dupliciocellatus. The sequence continues at coordinate 6,448,137 of JAFBJW010000216.1, read as the reverse complement.
CCATACATACACAGAATAAGGAGGCGATCATACCTGTGTTTCATGGTTCCACACACAGACGCTGCCATTGTACAGACTGGCCAGCATCCATGGCTCGGTGGGGTGAAGGTCTACACTCTTCACCCGGTCTGACCTGGCTGTCAGCCTCCGCTTGATGTCCAGCCTGAGAGGCTGAAAACACGGAAGGGGTTAGTGTCTCTTCACACACAGTCTCGGCAAAAGTGTGGCTACATACTTAAAGATCTGTTAGAATGAAAACACCCTGAGATCAGCGTAAGTACCTGAACTAAAGGGATGGTAGCTGCTAGCATGCGATCAATGGACCGGATACATTAAATGTTCCTGATAACTCACTGCTTACAAATCGTTCAATACAAACATTTGACAGCGGACTCAACACAAACGTCAGTGTTTGCGTTAAAGTCTGCAGACAGCAAGGTTTAGACATGTTCAAAGCAATTAGCCACAAGCTAACTAGCCGCTAAGCTACTTCCGAGAGTGCACAATTACTTGACAACGTTTCAGTATTTTTCAAATAAACCAGAAGACTCGCTAGACACTTGAGGAGACACAATAAGATGAGGAGTGGTGTTGAATGTGTCCTACCATGTTTGATCCCCGTGTTGTGGCTATAAGATCCGATAAATGTTGCAGTCGGTGTCCAAATGTTGCGATCTCAGTGAACAGACACTGACGTGGAACTTCCTGCAACGTAATCTCGCGTTAGTTGCGATGAGGAAGTGTTGACGTGACGGGAAGCTGCTGTTCGTCTCTGAGCTGCAGCTTCAGTGACTCAGAAGTTTGTCTTTGTCCTTTATAAACGACCGGACAGGCGCGGTGGTTAGGCATGAATACAAATGGAAATGTAATTTCTTCGATATGGAGTCTGCTCTATTTTCAGCTGTACTCTTTGTATAATTTTTAAGGTTTAGATCCATTCGTGTCATTGTTTTGGGGTTTTCACCTCAGCTCACCTCACCTTCAGGATAATACTACTTTAGTCCGGCAGATTGCAAATTCAGCATTTGTTCCATGATGTGTTCAGAAAACTACGACGGAGTATTAGGACCACATTGAAAAAAAAAAAAAAATCACAGACTTCGAGATTAAAGTCATAAATATACACGAATAAAGTCATAAATTATTATTGTAAATGTACGACTTAAATCTCGAAGTCTGTGATTTGTTTTTTCAATGTGGCCCTAATACTCCGTCATATAAAACCATCCAACTTAGGGGAAAAAAGCTTCATTTTCTCATGGAGAAGAAGAATGCCAGATAGTGTAAATTTCAAGTGATTTGAAATAAATAGTGGTGTGACTTTTTGTGATTGTCTTTCTTCCAGCATCCTTGAGCCTGGACTAAAAAAAAAGTCCCTTTGCTCATCCTGATGGTGAACACCTGACCTTAAAGTGGGCTCACAGTAGTAACAAACAATACAGCATGTAGTCTGAAAACTGCCTTTATTCATTTTGTTCAAATGTGGGAAACAATCAAAGACATAGTTAAATGAGCAAATCAAAACAAAAACAGATATTTGTCTATTCTTTTTTCCGGAACACCTGAAGACAAACTACATCTTCACATGTCAGCTCCTGTCAGCAGAGAGGAAAAGGAATGTGTTAATGCCATGCAGCAGAGGGATTTGTAGAATAAAAGCATTGAAATCGATAAAACTGACAAGGAAAAAACTAAATAGTGTTATTATTCTTTATCAATTCCATGTTCTGGTTTTAATTTCCAGGACCGACACTGTCCACCCACCAGGTAAAGTTTATCTCCTTCCCTCCAGTGCTTCCAGCCTCGATTTGCTTTCTCTCCTTTCTGGGTGCACACCAGCGTGTCTCCATCCCAGGTTACCAGGCACTGCAAGACAACATATGAATTTGCATGAATGTGTTTTGATTTGATGTGTTCATAAGTAAACCTGGGACTAAACAGATGATTCTGTGGATGCCGTAACTTATGTTTTCAAGCCATTACGTTCAGGAGGTCATATAAAACACATAAAAGACTCTATCTCTGATGTTACACTTGCTCCACAGAATATAGGCTCCCTGGACACACTTAGCCTAGCACTGCTGTTATCACATAAACAACAAGGAGGAATTCTGAAAATTAGATAAACTATCGCCGTCTCCGGACACGTCAAGGTCTCCTGACGCGCAAGCTCAGCCCACCTTGATGTTTCTGTTGTCGAGTCCCTTGGTGTACTCGTCAAACTCCACCCCTACAGTGAAGGCCAGCTCATAATTCCTGAAGGTGCTCAGTGTTTTGAAGTCGAACTTGTCTCCGTCCTGGGTGACCACTTTGGTCTGAGACAGGGAGATGGCGATTTTCCTTGTAGCAAAGTCAATGTCTGGGGTCGGAGGAGAGGGAGAGACGTGGTTGTTTAGACAATGAAAGAAGGAACAGAGGAAAAAAAAAATCAATTCTGAGCTCTTCTCTGATGTCTGTGTTCAGTTTTAAATGGAGAACACTTCATTTTTCTTGTCCACGGTGAAATAGTTTAATAGGTGAATAATCCAACAGTTGAACTCTACACAAATCTGCAGTGAAATGCATTAACTCTGTTCTAGATTGGAACAGGAGAACAGAAACACTGTGGAAAGACTGAGAGAGCATGAAATTGGATGACTTTGTTACTCGTGCGCCTTGTTCAACCTCTCTCATCACCCTGTTACTCCTCTTCAATGCTAAACAGAGACCACTTAAACTGAAGTTAAACCTGTTCCAAGGAGAAAAAGTTTCTTACTCAGTACTTTCAAATACTCCTCAAATTTCTCGCTGGTTTCCAGGATCCATTTCCCGCTGAAGTCTGCAGGCATGGTGTCAGCTGGTGGCACTGCTGTGTGTGTGTGTGTGTGTGTGTGTAGACTTTAGACAGTGCAAAGAGAGAGAGGGTGCATGTTGTCCTGCTTTTATATGAGATAGAGTCAGGGGGAAGGACGGGGGGGGGGGGGGTTGTCCTGCTTTTATATGAGATAGAGTCAGGGGGGGGGGGGGGGGGGGGGGGGGGGGGGGGGGTGTGCCAGAGAACTATTGATAAGTGAGTTATATCTTGGACAAGATTGGCGGGGGTTATTATTTGGGTGAGGGAGAGGGTAGGGGTCACTCTTTTCACTGGGTCTTTGTCTGGTCGCTGTGGAGGTCACTGGGGTCATCTGGGGTGCCCTCACGCCCATAGGCTCACATCCCACCACCGCTCTTCCTCTCACATGTGCCCGTGCAGATGTGACAGTGGTGGTTAGTGTGCGATGTAGTACAGACAAAAGGAGCTGTTTTGTAACATCAGCCAACAGTGAGCGCTCTCTGTTTGATCACTTTCCGCGAAACCGGCAAACTTAACCGCTCAACAAGAGGAGCCGGACTTTGAGCGTGAAGGTTAATAAAGTTCAGTCTTGCTGTCAAACCAAAAAAATACTTTTCAGACATATTCTTTAGAAATATTTATTAAATAACACATGAGCTCAGTAAGTTTCCCCCAGGATAGCCCACAGGTATATAAAACACATGTAATCATTTCATCTGGTTTAACAACAGGTGCTGCCATCATCGGCCACCGGGTTCCAGAACTTGCAGGCAACACATGGTTAGACCCTCTGTACATTTTTTTTTCTGCCTATTCCTACTTTATACACTGCACGTTTGACCGTCTATAGTTTTAGTGTTGTAGGTGTATTCGACTTTTTGATAATGAGCTCTTTCTACGTTGCTTTAACATTACGGTAACTGTGCTGATGTTTCCTCTTCCTTTCATCGAAATGTTGACTGTTGAATCCTGCTTCACTCAAATCCACAAAATTCTGTCAAAGTGTTTTATTAAGGATAAATGTAAATGCAGTTTTTTACTCTCCTGCCATCAGACTGGGTTTGGGCCCCTCCCCAACAGCATAATTCTTTGAACCAGCCAAAGCACGAGGAGGGGTGAGATCAATAACCCCCTCCCCCATCCTCCCTCCTCTGGGAGCCATAAATAAACAGAGCCTGCAGGTATAGAGGCCTGGGTGGTGGCGGGGTGTGAATGCATAAGAAGCAGCAGGAGCAGAAAAAGTAAAGCACAAGTTGGACAGTTTATATAAACTGCACGCCTGGTAATGGCCAAGCACAGAGTGGGCTGACAGATTAGCTGATTCAGTGCACAGCGTGGCCCCAGTTGAAGCAAAGAAGGCTGCACTCCAGTTCACTTCTGAAAGTTGAGGCCCTCAGATTCATCACGCACTTCCAGGACAAAGCTCTTCTGATAGACGAGGCTCCAAACGCAGGTGAATCAGAACATTTCATCAACAGACCTGTTTTTTTATTTGGTGCTGAGGCGGTTATCCTTATTAACAAAAGACAAAGGGCAGTGTTGAGAACTAAATAATTTATTGACTGATCCATTTATATTATCAACAGCACAGTCCTAAAGGATCTGGGAGGGTTATATACATACACACACACACAGATCATATCTGATTCCTGTAACCAAGAAACTTTTCAAATCCTCAACCAAACTCAGATCATTGTTTTTTTCCGGCTAAAAGGGAGCTCAGCCCTCTGGATGTCTTATTTCACTGCTCCTGTCTCTTCACTGTATCCGTCTACCCTGAACAAACACATTCAAGAGAGATAGAACTGTCATTCAATTCAGTGGGTTGCGTTGTGTGTTGTCATCAGATCAGCTACACCTATACATGCAGATGCTGTATTTTATAATGGTACGTGACACACATACTGACATGAATATATGAAACTGCATTTACAACAAACTAATATGCATGACATGGTACACAGATGGAGAGATGCTGAAATGGTCCGAATGGAAGGTTGGGGGGTGTTTGTTCGAGGCCTGGGTTCCCCGTGTGTTTGCAGGTGGACCAGTGTCAGCCGGGGCCTGGCCTCGTCCAGCAGGAGGCAGCTTAGGTCTTCTTGAACACCTGCTTGCTCACAACTCCCCCAGCTCTCAGCTCCTGCAGAAACCAGAGGTAGGGAGAGAGAGAAAAAATACTTTTTACTTAAATCACCAACCAAGATGTCCTCTTTTTGACTGTAATAAGGATTTATCACGATTTGTGATGATTTAGGATATTTTAAATGATTTTTTTATTAATGATTATTATATTTACATTATAGTCATACTGAATATTTAATATATTACATTTTTATATAGATTATAATATCTAAATAGTTTTCAAGATTATTGTCATCTGTTTGCTATTATTTTTGGAAAAGAACCGTACCGTAAAATAATGAATTAAATCCACAAAGTTACTCATGTCTGTCATACATCCACTTGGTCATGTCCCTCTTGCCACTAGAGGTCACTATTGCTCCACACTCATTCCCTACTCCAGCTCTTGGGAACTTTTCACTAACAACTAATTTCATGGCAGCTGATTGAAAACATTAGTCGGCTCCACTTTAACCAAATAATTTGGCTGGCAATTTTTTTTCCTTAGCTTTGATAGCAGTAATCATAGAGAGGTAAATCTGATAATGCAGAGCTAATGAAAATGGTAATGCACCAGTCATTACATTAAATTCTTTTCAGATGCAAATGCTTTTCATTACGGGGCCACACTGGGGCCACACTATGAATAATTTCACAGAGGAGTTGCTTGGAGAGGAAAAAAAAAATGCTCCTCAAGTCCGTCTAACAGAAATGAGTTTTGCAGAGTCAAGATAATATGACAGATGTTAGTGCATGCTGGATCACTGGAGGTCGAGAAGCACCAATTTAAAACTAGTATTATTCAGCATCTTTGTTTTTGTTAGATAAGGAGGAAAAATTTGAGTGCAGAATGTATGAAGCAATATCTTTTCCCTTGAAACAACATCCACGGATGAGGCCTCCTGCACAGAAATAGGATTCATATGGCAGTGAATGAGCCACACTTGTAACCTTGATAATCTTCATCTCCTGTGTTTATGCACCTCACACAGTATAATGTTGCTGGAGCTGGTGGGCAAATTCATACATAGAAAAATATGCAGCGCACATACAGCGCTGAAAGGCATTTTAGATTTGAATTTAAGTGACCAAACTGCAAACATTAATATTCATGGAAGGAACCGATGTTTTCTCACCAAATGAAGCTCATCTCCTTCCACCCAGTGGCTCCAGCCTCTTCCTTCAATCTCCCCCTTCTGCACACACACCAGCTTGTCTCCCTCCCAAGTGATAGTGGTCTGCGTACGGGGGTCAAAGGTCAGGGTGAAACACAAGATGCGTCAGTGGAGGATTTATTTATACTCGAATGTGTTGGTGCATGATTTAAACCTATGTAACGTGCAGAGCGAGAAGCCCAGTCATTTCCTCAACACACACACGTGACCCTCTCTCTCTCTGGCACCCAGCAATACAGCTTAGAGCTTATCCATAATCAGTATTAAGGAAACTTTTTCAGTTGGGAATATTTAGTGACGCCAATCCAATAAGTTTGAATCTGGACTTCTTTTCCTCTTCCACTTCCTCTCCTGCAGTGTCTGTCGTCGCCCTCCATTACAGCAATTCACTGACAAGTGTCTGAGGAGTTTGAGAAGTTTTTAAAAATGTAGGTGGAAAAGTTGCGTGCGTCTCATTCCAGTCCAGACATGTGCCACTGAGCAGTCGGTTCATCCATCTGCAGGGTTTGCACCAGACGTGACAGAGCCACAGGTCACCACACCTGCAGCAGTGTGTGTTAACTTAGGATTTCAAAGTATTGGCTGAGCAGCTTTGCCCGAATGCACCGTGTGTGTACCTTCATTAACATGTATTGAGTGCCCTCCGGAGCACACTCACCATGCATTTTCTGTCGTCCACTCCGGACAGATCCTCCTCGAACTCTTTGCCAATGTAGAAGTCCATGTTGTAGTTTTTGAAGGTGCTGAGGGTCTTGATGATGATGTGGTCGCCGTCGTGGACGATGTCCTTGTCCGGCTTCAGCAAGGTTGCGATTTTCCTGATGGCGACATTCACATCTGTGGAAGAGGAGAAAGGAAGAAACGGGAGGAGGAAGGAGGTGAGCCGGGGAGTATTTCAGTGCAGTTGCAGAACTTCAGCAATAAGATGCTTAGCTTTGAAAAGTGAGAGCAAGAAAATATCGTATTTTACAATCCAGCTAAAGTAGAACACTTCGGTAAAAATAAGTGTATCTCTGAGCTGTTAATAGTTTTAGTTTCTCTATAGAAGTAACTTGAGGACATATCAGAGCCAATTTGCATATCCTTTATTCTGGTAATTATACCACATGAGATTAAAAAAACCTGTCATCCTATTCTCTTTAAAAACACTTGAGGATTGTTAAAAACTGAATGTACTATGTACCATTTGACCGACATTTAAATTGGGATCTGTTTTGATAGTCTGTCCCAGAGGATGGGGCGAGGCAGGCCCCTCTACAGCCAACAGGCCAGCCTTTCACCTTCCGCTTCCACGAAAAGTTTCACCCAAACTCACCGAGAGCCTTCAGGTACTCCTCGAAGTTGTCATTGGAAATCATTTTCCAATATCCGTTCAGGTCGACAGGCATGTTGGCTGTGTCTGTGCGGGCGAGCGGGTCTGCTGTGGACGGCTGTTTGCGACGGAATGCAGAACGCTGCTGTCAAAAGCCTCAATTTGAACCAAATTCACTTTAATCCGATTAACCTGTCCCTCACGCCTCCCACCACCGGCACCACATAACCCCACAATCCCCAGCACACTCCCCCCTGCGTGTATGCTGGGAACATGCGGCATGCATACATAATGTAGAGCACACTTGTGAGCTTTACGTTGGGAGAGTGCTTACTCTGCCTGCGTGGGATTAGGACGAACACACTTCCTTTATTAATTGACACAGACGCAATTGTGTGTGTGCTTCCACGTGTGGTAGATTTGGCTGCTGTTGTATAAGATGAAGCTTTTTTTTTTTCCAATTGCGTGAAGATTACTGAGCCATCAACAATCAGTCTAATGGAATCAAATCACACAAAGATCAATTTAAACATCGATCGGCCCGTGCTTCCGCTGAATGGAGCACATGCTGTGGATAATATGCGCGGCACAAAAGCAGAATCACCTGAGCTTAAAATGATCCAACCGCAGCAATTAAAGTGAGCACAAAAGGCCTGTCACATCTTTTGTCTCGCCTAAATAACTCAATTAATTTGATAATCTCCCTTTCGAGTCCACTGCAGACAAACCACTGTCTAAATCCTTTAGTGACTGCAACACACACACACACACACCTTTCAAAGGATGCCAGTGTCTATCAGTGGCAGTGTGCTGCTTCCAGCCGTTGGCCCCAGTGAGATATCACCTCCTGTAGCCGAGCAACTGTCAGGATTACTTTAAATCCTTTCATGGAAGAAAAAGATATACAGGCCTGCAGACACACGGTGTGTCGATGATAATGGGGAAACTGTAAATATCCACAATGAATGAAAAATCCTCAAATGAGATGAAATCTGAATGGGGCAACAAATAAAGACGTACACATGGTGGCTGGCGGCAGTGGTGAAGTCGCATGTTGCATCTGAGCGCCCCTCACCTCACCCGCCCCCCCCCCCCCCCCCCCCCCCCCCCACCCCCTTCCAGAAAGGTGAGATCCTGTGGTGGCCTTCCTAACAACTCAAGAGATGTTATGTTTGTTCAAAATCATCTCAACTGACAAAAAAAACCCTTGCGTGGTTTAGTTATTTGAAAAAAACCTGGTGAAATGATATATGGGTAGGTTGTTAAGGGGCTTTATGATCTGTTTTATATTTTACTGCCTGAATGAAGACGTTATACCTTTAAATAGTTGTGATTAATAATAAAAAAAAACCCACCAGTTAGACAGAAAATACTTCACGACAATGATTTTCTATCAGTTTAATGAACTGCAATGACGTGTGATGTGAAAAACTACAAAAATAGAAAACAGCAAACGTTCTTTCCCACTATGGACCAAGGATTCATGACACTTCATCTGAGTGAATCAGCAGACGTCACAGGACTGGGCACGAACACAAGCCATGGAAAACACATTTAGACCAAACATGGGTTTTTGTTTGCGTGCACACATTTGCAGCCTGTGCAAACCACTTCCACTCAGTGGAAGCAAAGAGAGCGTCCAGTCCCTGAAGTGAAGCACCGATCTGTAAATAAATCCACTCTTCGAGGACTCTCATGCTCAGCCATGACGCATTGGTCCGTGTCCTAGTCATCCAGACTGCTCGCTGGCTCTTGTGCCTGCTTGGTGAGTGGCCTCAGCACTCTGCCCTTATTCCTCCTCTCGCTGTCCTCTGTGTAAAGCTTGTGCTGGTGAATATATTCTATCACCGAGTCGGGGACCAGGTACTTCACACTCTGACCCCGCCTCAGAGCCCGCCGCACCTCTGTGGCGCTCGTCTCATTCCTCATCCACTCCCTCACGAGGAAGATGTTTTGCCGGTGGCGGGAGAGCATGTCCGACTCGTGCACGGTCTGCTCGGGCTGCAGCCCGCCGCGGCTGACGGAGACGAGGCCGAAACGCCCGACCACCTCCTCCACGTGCTCGTCCAGCCACAAGCCGGGGATCTTGAAGGTGTCGAGGAAATCGGCTCCGCAGAGGAGCTTCAGCTGGGGCCCTGAGGGGAGAAAGAGATCACAGCACATGGATGTTGTGAGGCATTAAAGTGAAAAGGCTAGAGCTAATATCTGATAAGATCCCATTTATTTTCAATATAAAACATAATCTATGATAAAAAAAGAATTCTATGAGAATACGGTTCTGAAATCTCTATGTCTATTGGTAGATGATTCTGGGGCTCAAAGGAGTAAATCCACAATCTGAGAAACCAATTTAGTGTCTCCAGAACAAGCACTGATATGAGGAGCTTGGCTCAAATCCCAGAGGCGTTGGTTTGGACCAGATGAAGACAAAGTACAACATGAGGTCTAGAATCAGGTGATCATGTAGTTGAGGCAACTGGACTTCTTTCTTGGTGTTGTGAGTGTGATTGGCACATAGAATATAGCCAATGTCCAGGGTCAAAGTCTCAGAAAGAGAAATAAACTGTTGACTTAATGGAAGTCCTCACCTGTGATGGTGGTGTTATTGTTGGGCTTCCCTGCTCTTTGCTCATACTCCTTCAGAATACGTCCATAATGATACCTGGATGCAAACCAGCAGAAAAGGTATGAGAGAGAATTCAAATTTGCTAAATGGATTGAATATATGAAGAGGGATGAGTTAGCATATCCCAGAAAGTGAAGCCAAAGCTTCTCAATGGCCACCTGGTGGCTGGTTGGGGTATCTGTCTTAAACCCATCTCCTCTATGTTAGTGGATAGGACATGGGCCAAATTAAAAAGCCAAAGTACACAACAGAATATTCTCAAAGATGGTCTTAGTGTTTGTATGCTGGATATTTTCATTTCATTTCTGGATTTTTCCCAGAAACCCTTTCAATCATTATTTCATTTTTCTCTGTTTGTGCATTTGCTCCCAAATGTCTTTCCAGTATAAAAACTGAAGGAAAGGAGAAAGATAGTCACAGAGGGTCCTTTCAAACAGATGAATGAAAAACTTCAGTGTTTTCAAGTAAAGCTTCTTAGAAAGGTCATCACACAATTTGCGCTCGTGTTGGTTGGGGGAGGTGACGTGTGACATGGCCGCGGACAACAGGGCCACTTCATGCCTTGATCTGCACTCATGTTGCGCAAACGCAGCTTACAGACGCACAAGGGCAGGCGGGTCACTAATCAGGGGATTGGATGGAAATGAGGAAAAAAAAAACCTTCTAAAATAAGCCCAAATATGGAACTTTAAGCAAATGCAACTTGTTAAAGTTCCAAGTGTGTGCAGAGTCAGGTACATTTTTATCATTAGACGCTGATTAATTCCCTTGGGCGACACACTTCATGAGGCCCAGTTACACAAATAGCCTATTTCTGCTTCTGTAATACAAAGTGGGACAACACAGACTCCTTATTCACATGTTCTCATTAGAAATGCAGCGTCTCCCTCTGACGGTCTTCAGCCATATTCATATCACACTTTTTCTTTTTGTACAACCCCACTGGTCCCAGTTGGCCCATGAATTGAACAGCCCATGCCTCTGATTTAACCCCATGAAAAACTCAGACCTTCCACAGCCACGTGTCCTCAACAGACTGCAGCCTATAATTTAAGATTGAATATCCGGCGACACTCTTGTAACATATTCTACTGAAGTTTGCTTGAAGAAGAGCTGACAAAAGGACGGAGAAGGTGAGCCTGTCCCTGAGAAATCTACCTGTGCTTGGGTAAAACTGGGACGCGTCAGAAAGGAGGAAATATTTGTCTTGTGTCCCAAAGAAGGTCTAACAGGAGACAGTAAAAGCTAATGGAAACATAAAGCAGGGAGTGAGTGCAACATTCTGTTGGTGGAAACGAATGTCCTTGACCATGTCATGAGAGAGGTTTATCCTCTAGTGCGTTAAAAAGTCTTCGACGCCTCGACACGCCATGAAAGAAAAGGGCTTTTGATGCAGTAATTCAACTGAAGTATCCTAGTATCCTTGTGCTGCTCGAGGTGAAAGGGTGTGAAAATTCCACATCAAGATTTAAGGGACCAAAGTTTTAAAGGTAATCAGTGTCATGGCAGCATCCATGTGGTGTATTGCAATTCATATTCAGTAATAATAAAGCAACATGTCAAATATGCATATATCACATTAAGACACACAGTTGTGCATATTGTTTTTCAAATGATATTTCTTTGCAAACGGAGAAAATCAAATCGACAAGTGCAGACTTAGACACCGAACGCCTGAGAGGTTGGACAAAATATACATGATCACTCAACACACAGAATTTGAGCAGAGGTGGATGCTAGTAGCACACCAGTAGCTCTCTTGCTGTCACTGCTGACCCCTTGAACATGATACCAGGATCTGTAGTGCACTGTTAGTTTAATTTTAGCAATCAGGGTCCATATAAGTTGTTTCGGAAAACAATAGGAAGAGTACTTAAATTACATATAACCTCATAATAGATACTCAGTGATGGAATTTGGTCTGTGCTCAACACAAAGGACATTTTATTCTGGAGCGATTAACTACTGAGGTGCTCTGAATTGCAGAGTGAATAGAAATAGACTGGCTGCTGTTATTAGAAGCAGCTATAGATAGAACAATGGGTGAGGTGCTTTAACATCAGTTGACAGTACAGAGACGACAAAGGCTGGCATCACCCGAGAAACTCTCCTCCAACTTCGAGCCCCTGGAAACATTCCCTCGTTAAAAAAAAAAAAAAGCCATTTCAACAGGGATGTCGCAGTAAACTTGTTTTATACCTCATAGTTACCACCGTCTCCATCCAGTCTGGCTGCTGGCTCTCCCATTCATCAACTGTGACCCAGTTGGAGCTCTGCAGCGCCAGCTTCGCCATCGCAATGCGGTGTTTAGCCAATACAAGGCCTTGCTTTCCATAGCTGTCGCTCACTGGAGACACGATGCCACCCACCACCTGGTACTGGCCTGAGGGGAGAGATGATTAATACAGTTTTTCTGGGTCAAGACAGCCGATACGGAAACGGAATGTAAATCAGCAGATTAAGTCGTCTCTTTAAGAAAGTGATGTTGGAATTATGAGCGTCGGAAGAGGAAGATTAAAAATGATGAAGGCTCCTGATCATGACTTGATCCCCCAATGCTAAATCAGCACCTTTATCTACTTTAGAGGTTTAACACGACTAAAAACAATGACCAATTCAATTGAATATTTCGTTCATTCTGTGTATGAGGTTTTGTCAAAACAAAGGGTAACAAAATATATTCTCAGCACAAAGTTGGAGGCTGGAAGCAGTAACCTTGACTCACAGAATTTACCAGGCTACCCTCTGAGGTCTGAAGGCCTGAACTTGAAAAACTGTTCAGAGCATGACTGTTTGCATCACTCAGCAAAAAACAGCAGCTCCTGCAGCTTACACTCATTCTGGTGGTGACCCTCACACCGGTCAGCTGACGTCCTTTAGGTTTAGGGTCAAAGGGAAACTGTAAGAGCATTATTTCTGGCCCCGCCCACAGAAACACTGCATAGACTCATAAAGCATCTTAGACTGAGAGAGAGAGAGAGAGAGAGCTGACTCAGGACCAGCGTAACTCAGACAATGTTGATATGAACATGTGATCAGGCCAGTGCATGCATTCGGAGCTGCCTCTGACATGTGCATGCTGCTGGGTTTACATAAGGAGACCTTTTCGGCAGCATCAGAGACTTTGCACATGCGCTTGTCAGCAATCAAAGATATTAAAGTTTCCATTGATTTTATAATTAAAATAGAATTTCAATTAGATATTTAAAGCTGGATTTAAAACTAATTCAGTAAAACAAAGGCCTGTCACTCTCTTACAAAGTTTTAATGGCTAATGTTAACAAACAACAAACTTTCACAAGAAGAAGAAATGAAGCAATGTTTAGTATTCATCAGGTCTGGTCGTTCTTGCACACAAAATCCAATATTCACTCTCCTTTATTGCTTTGTGAAAATTCCAGAGACAAACATATGAGGTTTTACAGGGGCCACTCTGACCCTGAGGGTTATCCAGGAAGCAAAATGAAACATACAAACAGCCAGCACAACAGAAAGTGATGATGTTTGTTCTTTAGGATATCGACTCCTCATTAACATGCAGCTCTGGTGTCTTAGTGTCTGGGATGATCAGATCTGACCTGTGCTGTGCATGTGGTCCCTGGCCAGCTCAAACAGCCTCATGTGCTGGTTGGTGATGGGATTAAAGGAGCCGCAGGCCAACAGCACGAGTGGAACGCGGCGGTTTGCCATGTTGGTTAATCCCCTCGCACCATGGCCAAATAACCTTGAAGGAAAGCAGAAGGAAATAGTTAGAAACATTAAGTTGGAGACAGACGAGGGGGTACAAAGGTGACGGAGCTGAAGGAATCGAACAAGTGGAGAGTGGGCCGTCCATTAGAATGTTCCACCGGGCGCGATTAATCATCGTGCACTTCTAATACCTGGGATGTGGCTTTTTAAAGAGCTTAGTCCAAGTTGCATTAACCTTAAAAAGTGAATTGTCGCTCGGTGGGTTTTTATCCCACGAGTCCAGAATGAATGCAGGTGGCTTCAGTGAAAGACAAACCCATCCTGCTCCTGCTCCCTGACCATTCATCATCCAGACACTCAATTTAAAGGGGAAGCGTTTTACCCCTCTGGGGGACGGGCCAGTGCTGGCATTTTGTTTTTAACGTCTGCATTTGTGTAATTAACACCAGCCACTGATCAACTGATGGGGCACATGAACAGCCTAGCGGGTCTCCAGCCGGCTGTGGTTCAGGAGGTGCAGAGGGTCTACATCACATAATAAAACCTTCAACCTCAATGTATCTGTATAAATGATTCTGAATTTGTTTGGGCTGCTCTCGATCGTTCCGTGCTACTTCAACCACACACTTCGAGTCCAGGAGGACTGGTTGTGCAGGGGTGTGTCAATCACCGCATGTGTACAGCAAACACACAGGTGCCTCTGTACTTTAAATAAGCATTAAATACGCAACAACACAGAGAACCCTCCGCCTCGACACTGAGCGAGCGGCTAACTCCAGCTAGCTCAGACATGCTACACCGACACGTCTAGAGCGCACGCCGAGCTGAAGCTGCGCAACGCGTTAGAACCGTCTCGGCACAAACACAGCCACGGCACCGATGAACGTTCACTTCCATTACCTTCACAGCACGGGGAGGTCGGGGTGTCACACTTTATCTGTCCCCCCTGGATCCGAGGAGCTGCCTGTCGATGGTTCCGCAGAGGAAGGCTTGACTGAAGGGCGACCCCTGCTGGCGGAGGACGAGTGTGGGAGGCCGGAGCTGCCCGTGGTGCTGAAACCAGGGAGACGCTCCACAGGCGGCCAGGCATCCCGCGCGTTTAGGAGCTGTGTCATAGTATTACTGCGAGTTTTAGCTGAATGTGTTCCAGTGCGGGGGAGGACAATGTCTTCCTTCATAATAATCTGACCTTTACAGCGGCGCAGCATCAAACACCTACATGCTGCAGGTAACCTTTCGCTCCATTGTTGTTAGCTGCTTGTCAGATGGAAGGCAGGAGCTTTGTCGAACACTAATTGACTGTCTGCACCGCGGCCGGAAACTGATTTCAAACCGACCGCACAGCAAATGGGTTTTCCAATGACTCTGGAATTTGGCATTTCAAAGACTTGATAGAGACGAAATAGAGTCGAGTCTGCTCACTGAGGACAGTTACAGTCATAGGGAGGCACACGCACATGCTGGATCTACAAGTCCACCTAATTCTTAATTCTAACATTTTGCAGTATAGTAAATATTGTAGAGGTTGGAGTTAGACTGTAAACTATAGCGTTTTTCTGTCATTCATTCAACTGGGAGAGGCGGGAGTCAATCACCAGTCACCATCACCATCCTCACTGTGTTAAATCAACAGCCTCATGTTATAAATATACAGAAGCAGCATGCTAACAAGGGCGCAGAGCAACTGATCGATTAGAGCCTCAGAGCTGGCATCTCAGCTCAGATTGATTTGAATTAATAAGTGTTACCATAATGAAATATCAAAACCCTCCACAAATTCAAAAATAGAGTGATATTAATGTATTGTCATATGTTTTACCCAATAATCAATGAGGGCCATATCAGAGATAAGAGACCAGGACCAGATAGTGAAAGGTTTATTTGTATAGAAATGATAACAGTATACCTCTTATCATTTGTAAGTTGGGTTCTTTAAGCAGAATAAAATGCCTTATCACAAAGAAGCTGCAGACATTTAATGAGTCTGTTTATTGATAAGATGAATAATTTAGCAGTCTTAAATGTTTTGGGCAGTGTCGATACCATAACGATCTGAGAGTAAATGACTAATTCTGTCCCCTTCTTAATCGGATGTTTACCTCAGAGCTGGCTGAAGGTGGAGGGACGCAGCTCATCACACTTTGCTCTGTCACTGTAACTTAGGTACCGCTGCCCATGGAAACAGCCAATTGGGAATAGATGCGTGTAAGTAACTGCGTGTGCATGGAAATATGCTGCTGGGTCTGCGTGTGTGTGTGTGCTTTGATATCCTCTTAACTTGAGGTCTGCCCCCTCGCTCTAATCCCCTGCACGCACATCCACCCCCAAAAGAAGAAGAAACATGGGGAATAATTGAGGAACACACGGCCTTTAGAGGAAGAAAACAGTGATTCTGCCACAGGGTGAAAACTGAAAGACTCAAATCTGTGAGGGGGAGTGCGGCTGTGCTGCTCTAGTTAGGAGGATACAGATGAACAAACAACCTAACAGCTGCCTCATTTGGTTATGAACAGTAAGCATATTCCAAAAATCCACAGCTCCTGTTACTCCTCAATGTATTTTTGGCATTTCCCAGAGTAGTCTTACTTACACAGGAAGTTTACAGCTAAATAATCCACCTCACAAGGACGCACGTGAGCTGTTGAATAACCCTGAATGACATAGAGGTGTCATGTCAGCAGTGGGGGGACGTCAGACGGGACTACAAGATAAATACGTGGGTTCAGAGGATCATTGATTTTGAAGTGGTTTCACGTGTTGAGCTTGAATCCCTTCACTCTCGCAGCACTGGGATCCCCCAGCTCCTAGACTGGAATAGTCAGTGCCTCTTTTCGTTGGATGTGGTAAACACATCTGGATTTGTTGATTTGATAGTGATGATGCTCCGGGGGAATGCAGCCGCCTCTTATCGTAACGCCACACCAGCAACACCCCCCCCCCCTCTCATCTCACAGGTCATTTGATATCTCCTCAGCTGTCCATCACTCTCTGCTCGCTTTACATGAAGCTCTCCAAAACCAAGGCCTCAAGAGGAAATTTCAAAATAAAAGCATGTTATTTGTCTGGTTCATGGTGCATTTACTGGAGTTTCATAACATACATTTTAGAAGTATAGCAAATAGCATGACGTCATAAGGGTACACATGAAATGCTGCCTCCTTTGTCAGATTAAACAATAGTGTTTAAATAAAATTTTATTTTGAGAAGCAGTGTGGTTTTATCAATGCAGTTTGAATGTCTCTCTATCTCATCCACAATACTTGGTGAATCTCTCCCTCTCCTCACAGTACTCAGTGGCTCCCTCTCTCTTTCTGTCTCTCTCTCTCTCGCTCTCTCTCTCTCTCGTCAGTGGGTGTCCCTCGACCCACGCCTTCTCTCCTCCCTCCTCGCTCTCCCAGCAGCGGCAGAGGAGGCTCTTCTCACTGAGGAAGAGCAGATCCAGGATCAGAGGAGCGGAGGAGGAGGACTGAGCAGACGCCACCCGCACACAGCAGCAGCAGCAGCGGCTCCAGCACCATGCACACGCCCGGGCTCTCCTCCGTTTGGCTCTTCTTCTTTGTCTGGGGCTTCTCCCGGACCCTCGGCGGAAAAGGTAGGCACGTGGGGGGGGGGCTTCGACATATTTGTTGTTGTTTTTCCGCATTTGAGTTGCACAAGTTTGTCGAGGGGGAGCACGAACGGTTTGTTCGGTAACTTCGCAGCCATCTCTCAGTACTTTTCTAACGCTGTTAGACGCTCCTGGAGTATGCGATAGATCCATGTATTTAATTAAGAGTTCATTGTTCATTAACCGGCGGTGCGGCGTCACGTGACGGCGGTCAGGTGTGGTGGTGGGGTTCAGGTGCAGTGGGAAGTTCCAGCTTTGTTGTTAAGTGTAGGCAGAGTAAACAGATGCCTGATATCTGACTCTATCCACCCCAGTGTCCTCAAACCCTGTGTTGTCTTGGAATTATCCCAAATACTATACATTCATATAGATTCGACATTTAAATCAGCCAAACCCCACACATGAGAAACTCAAACCAAGGTTTATTTGGGTACTGCGCTCAAATAATGTCAAAATGATGATTATCAAATGTTTATTGTCTAAGTGAGTAACTGATGATTGATTGATAATGTCTACTCTGTAAAAACAATTGCCCTCTTTTGCGAATGTAACCCCATTCACGTATCAGAATGTATGTCCCTAAAGGGTTGAGAGTTCATAATATTAAGGGGAGAAAAGCTGTATCGGGGTTTCCGGGAATCATTGAGAGTTTGGATGAATCCACATGGCTCCTATTGTTTATTTGAAACGATTAACACCATTACCTCAACATTTATCCAGGGTGTCAGCGGTTAGTTGCTGGTCATGATTTGCCGGTTGGCCAGCGATCTGAAGATGATTTCTGCCTGTGGTAATCGATTAGTGCTCAGGGTGGGCAGCCATTGTCAGGGTGTTGGAATGGATAATATCCTCACTTTGTGACATCTCTCTCTCTCTGAAAGATATCCCTCTCACTTCAGGAAGCTCACACCAAACTGATGTCTGTCCAACTTTTAATTACATGATGCCATTAATAACAGGGTGACCTGTCATGATTTATGTTTGAAACTCACTCCCAGTTGGCTTAGCATGTGTGTTGGTGCCGCCTTGCCACCGCTGCACGGAATGGCTCCAAGTACACAAGATGGCGGCATTATATTTTGGCTTTTGGACGAAGTGGAGACGTGTCGTCCATTTTCATCTTTGGCGCATCATTAGGTTTTTGCAGTCAAAGTGCTGGACTGACTTACTCTCTCGATTTAACCAAGCATAATTATCTGTCTGTTTATAAAAGACCTTGATGTGGACCAGGAGCTGGAAGCGAGGCCACTGTAGCAGGGTTTGGAGAAACTGAAAGAGAAGAGTCTTTTCTATAAACGTCAATAAGATACTCAGTTTTCAAAGGTGAATGTAAAGTGTGGACTCAGCTTTGATTGACACGCGCACTTCTGATTGGCCAAGCAGCAGAGAGGACCACGATCTGGTCCTTTTCTGAAATGGCTGGATTGGCTTCAACTCAAAAACAAAAAAAACAAAAAAAAAATCAATATTGCTTCCTGAGATCTGAAATGACCTGGTATTGTTATGTAAAGCCATTTCCTCTTAAGGTTTGAAAAGGATGCGATCAAGGCCTCGTGCTGACTGGATGTCAGATGGACCCGGAGAGTGATTTATTTGTGTGCAGACGTTTTCTATTTTGTGCGCGCTACAAGCTCAGCAGAATACAGTATATACACGAGACAAAGGCTTTACCTCTGAATACTTTTACATAAGAAGTCGGGGAAATAGACCAGAGCGGATGGTTGCCAGAGAACACAGACCGAGAGGATATGAGGGGCGTCGAAAGAGAAAGAACAAGAGGAGGGGAAAAAAAAAAAAAAAAAAAAAAAAAAAAAAAAAAAAAAAAACGAAAACAAGATCAGATTTATGGTTGTCTTTTCAACAGAGCCGTCTAGCTGCATTATCCTCGCCGGAACATAAATCGTGAAAGCAATGTGGAACTCAGAAGCATAACTCAGGCTTTCCTCTTCTGTGCAATGACTGGTGAAACAGTGTCTGCCGGGAACTGCTCTCGTGCTTTTTCCTTTCCCCCCCCACCGTCTTTACTGTCATTCATGCCATCCTATTCTCTTTCTTTCCTCTGCTTTCTGGCTTGTTTTTTTCTGTCTTCTTTGCTTTGACTCAGCATCACTCTCTGCTGCTCCGCTCTGTTGAGCTGATGCCATTCAGAGGCCAAATGTCACAGAGGGAGAGAAGTGTTTCGTCACTCTCTGTCTTTTCACTCCTCCTTGTTTTTTCCCCCCTCTGAGCCTGAACACCTCTCAGTTGGATTTCCAGAGCTCTCCCTTTCTCTCCTCATAGCTGTCGATTCAATTCCAGAGTTTTATGGGCTTTAGTGAGACGTATAAACGGCGAGGCAGTCTTCGTCTGTCTTACTTTGCCTTGTCTCATCCGGAGTGTCACATCCTTACTCTCTCAGGGATTCCTCTATTACTGACTCCCTTCTTCATCCCAGTTAGGTTCCCTCCCTCCCAGTCTGACACAATTCACCACAGCAGCAAAAAGCTACAACACTAAGCCACAGCACACACAATGGAGCGGCGACGGGTGTTGACCGAAACATCTGTGAACAAAACCTTGGTTTTACTCAAATCGAGAAGCCTAACATTTTAAGCGACAGCTGGATTGCTTGGTTTTCACAACATGGCTCACTTGACTGCAGCTCACAACTCTCGCTTTTATTGTCCACACCTCACTTCCATTGCGGTTGGGTTTCCATTGTGTTGTCACGTTTCCATTGTGTTGTCGTGGCCCTTGCGCTTGTGTTCTCTGCTAACGTGCTCGTGTGAGATGTGTGTTGTACGTTCACCCTTTGGGAAACCTCATGCGGGCATGGGCTCCGTATCGAGGAAGACTGATTATTACCCTTGAGCTTGGCATTTATTTGCGTGGGGGAATGTCAGGTCCGTGCGCTGGGAGAAGTGTATGCAAATGCGGGGCAGATATGCAAATGACTGTCCTAATTTGGATGTTAATTACTCAGCAGAGCTAATTATAATATGTCTGATGAGGCGTAAGGTGGAGGAGAGGACTGAAAATGGAAGGACTGCCATCGGATGATGTATGTGTGGTGAGGAGAGAATTAGCGTGTGTGTGTGTGTGTGTGTGTGTGTGTGAGAGAGAGAGAGAGAGAGAGAGATAGAGGTGTTAATGTTTAGAGCTGTGTCTGTGCCACCATCACACCAGCTGGTCCAATGGGCCCGATGGGGCTCTCTGGTCAGCGTGGCTCAATATGTGGTGGATAAACACTGCATGCAGGGCTCACCTCTGAGAGACACTGTTCTCTCACTAAAGCGTGCACACCCGCTCACGGACACTTGAAGACTCCTATGCTGTAAACCCATCCCGGTAAACACTCATTTCTTTCTGAAGACGCACGCGTTCCCCCTCGCGGCTCGGCCAGGTGGTGGCTCATCGCTAAATGAGCAGGGTGGCGATGTAGAGGAGACGAAGAGAGTGAGAGGACTGAAGGCAATGGGAGAGGTGGAGAGGCATGAAAAGAGAGACGTCTGTGTTTTTTTTCAATAAAGTGCTGATGGGCTCTGGAGAATGATTTCCTTTTCTTTTGTTTGGAAAATTTTCTGTTGGTGAGATTTGAAATACGCACAGGGTTGGACAGGAAGAAAATGGCTGCAGACACGCTTTCCCCCAGCCCTTCCCTCTGGTGCGTGGGTCAGTCAGTTACACTTAACTGTGCATCTGGATGCCACCCCATAATTCAGTTAAGTGTCGCACGCAACCGCAGATGTTGCAGTTCTGTCGCATCTTTATCATGCGGGGCCTCTGCATCAGTCATGAGCGTTAATGGCCAGTAACTGCCCTGGTCAGTGGTAACCAGCAAGCCCAGCTCTGGAATAAGGATGGCACACTCTCTTAATGCGGACACGGGGCTCTGCAGTACGCCACAGCATCGTCAACTTGTCATTGATCTCTTAGACTGGTTAAAGAACACTTTAGGTTTCGTGACGGGGTACAGGTGATAATAAAGTATTCAGGTTTAAATTGGATCAGATCATTTCTCTTTCATAGAGACACTTTCTTTCAAAAGAGATCGGGTTCAATGTCTCCTCTGGCTTTATTTTTCCTTAAAAGTTTTTGTCTTTAAAAGTAATGCAACCAGTTTTTAAACATGGTTCGTCTTTGGTCAGAGTTCGGCTGACCAGCTGCTCAACCAACTGTCTCGCAGGCTCAACTGAGGGGCTGTGCTTCAGCTGTGGACGGTGAGCTGGTGTCATTGAAGTGTTATCTTTTGTCTCTGTGCACACAGGCCTGGCAATCCTTTATTAAACAATA
The DNA here is from genome assembly GCA_016785235.1 of Pseudorhombus dupliciocellatus. Classification (NCBI taxonomy): domain Eukaryota; kingdom Metazoa; phylum Chordata; class Actinopteri; order Pleuronectiformes; family Paralichthyidae; genus Pseudorhombus; species Pseudorhombus dupliciocellatus. The sequence goes on along the minus strand of JAFBJW010000216.1, from coordinate 6,426,522 downwards.
GACCACATTCTGCTGTGACTCATGATAAAGCCTCGAGTTATGAAGACATGCACCGCTGCGCGCTGTTTTAATTATAATTCCAATATAAACTTATTAGCTTGCTGTGTATTTGTGCACCTAATAAAACGTGCGAACATTGAAGTGTGTGTTCAACTCCGACCAAATGTAATATAGGACGCGCGCACAAACACACACAAAGCCCTTTTCATGTCAGCCTGGATTGAGTCATCTCATCTTCCTTTCAAGTTGGCCTGTGTGGGTCTCTTGCATAATCAGCGCAAAGCTTCACTTTAAGCTTTGAAGTGGCTTTTTTATTTGATTTTTCATTGCCTGTGTGATTCTCCCCCATAGAAACCATGAAATTGCCATGTATTTCCCATCATGTAATGTGATTCCGGAGATGTTCTACAACCACATGTTTTAGGTAAATATTGGAGGGCTGGGCTGCGACGTGAAACTACGCGGTGTATCATCACAGTTGTGGCAAGTCACGTCCAAGAAAATTCTGTCAAGTCTCTAATGCTTGGTGTAGAAGGCGACGCGGCGAGTAACTGAAAAAGAAATGATTATTAAGCCGACAAAAGAATACCTTGAGAGGAGAGCGAGCATAGCAGCTGATGTGTGGAGCAGATGGTGAAGTCAGTTTGAGTGCTTTGCAGTCCTGTCTCTATTTGCCCTCTCATTTACCTGCACATGTTATCATGTTCACATTTAAAGACACCAAGTGACATTCTACATATATATATAAATAATATATTTAGCATACATTTAGTATTTAACCCATTTGAAATGTGTTTCATTTGCACTTACTTTTAAATGAGTTTATAATGGATTTATTGTTGCATACAAAAAACGAAGAGAACAGATTTGAGAGTGAGTTTTAATACGTTCTGATTAATCAGAATTAACAATGCCTAATTCTTCATCATATAAGCCAATTTTATGGCTTTTGTGATTCTGATGAAGGGTTTTAATGTGATTATTTAGAGACTGTGTTATTATTTTTGGATACTGTGGTTTTGACAGAATACTATTGTTGCTGGCAGTTCCACACAGAATAACAATGCAGCCAAATCACTGGCTCATTTTCCACCAGACCCCCTTTTTCTTAAAATACCTTCAGCCTGATGTGCAACATCTGCATGCACGTAGAGGCTCGTGCACCGGCTCTACCTGAAATTGCAGCGGCTGCTCAGGAGGAGAGATGTCTCAGCAGGGAGGGCAGAAGCAAGAAGAAAGGTTTTAATTTTCCTGAGTCATCAGTCAGTGGAGTTATCTGTTTCTTGACGTCAATCTTTCTGTTTCTTCTTACGAGTCTCTCTTTATCAGCCTACCTGTCTCTGTCTGCGCCTTGACTTTGTCTCTCTGTTCTTTTCCCCCCTCTGGCAGTGGCGCTTTAGATTTGATGTATAGGTGTGTGTGTGTGTGTGTGTAGTGCACATTTACCTTTCACTGTTCAGATCACCTATATATTTTCATGTTCCTATACTTTGAAAGCTGCCAGATTTAAACCTCACCTCACTACATCTCTATCATTGCCCCCCCCCACACACACACAGATTAAGAAATCAGTTAAATTATATAGTTTCAAAGTCCAACTACTACTACTTTTTAAACGACCTTGCTGCAATCGACTGTTGTGTTTGTACATATTTTCTGTTCGAAAAACTCATTTTGGCAGTTTTATGAAACCAACTCGTTCACCTGCTAATTAGTTTCAGCTTCATGCTTCTTGGGCTTAAATTACATTTCTAATATGGTGTTGAAAAGTAATTTTGTATTGGTAACACATTTCGTTTGTCCTAAGAAAAAAGCAGATCTGAAAATCCTCCTAATTAAAAAACCTTGGTGGGGGGTGCTTAAAAAAAAACCCCACTTTCATTGAATTGAATATATTTTGAGAACAAAATTATGTGTCTGCAATGCTTAATGACTCCAAAGTGAAATGGGTTCATTAAAGTTCACTCCATCCTGTAAGAATATCACAGTATTTTTTTTTTTTTCATACATTCAAAGTATAACGTCACAGGCTCATGAGGTCGTTTTCATCGTAGTTACACATGAAGCAAATTCAGCCGGTTGTGAGTCGTCTAGTTCACTGCCGTTCACCGATTCCCTGATCCATAAATTTGAATGCATCTTAGCGGAAGCTCTATTTCCGTTTTGTAATTTACTCTCCGGCTTCACCATCTGCAGTGTTTTTGATGAATGGTTTGTTGCCCTCTGAGTCAATTGCTCCTCCTCTATACATTCTTGCTATTTGCTCATACGATCTTTCAACCGACGCTCCCCTCTTCTTCTGAGGACCTGTTTAACTTGCACACAGACGCTCTGCGTTTCTGGCTCTCTCGTTTCTGACTCTCTTGTTTCTGTCTACTTGTCTTTATTTTCTGGCCCTAAGGAATGAGCAGTATTATACCCAGCGCCGTTCTCGTGCCAGCACAACAACATTTCCCATCAAGCCAGTGTCACAACAGATGAGTTTTAATTTTTACTTACTCGGGTGTAATGAATTGTTTTTGGCTATTATTACTCTGTTCTTTGTCAGCACAAAGAAAAATCCTATTCGTCTTTGTGCAGGTTCAGCATTGTGTTTGTGCTCCGATAATGGTGCTTACCCAGGGTTTTCTTTTTTCCTCGGGTCATCATCATTAATCGATTGACGTCCGTCATTACAAACGCAAAATGGAACTTCTCTTTGTATCCCGGGCAGCTCCTCCAGGCGTGCCAGCTTTGTGTTGTATAAAAATCCCACAATAGTTCTATGCACCTGTGAGGCCATGGCATGGTTGTTGTTCCTCCAACGAGGTGGCTGGAAAAGTGACAAGTGTTCAGAAGATCCTGTTCACATGTTTTTGTGTCGCATGTCTTTGTAGTATTTGTAGTGTTTGAGCTGAGTAAGCCTGTGTTCATTGAAAGATATTTGGTCTTCAGCCGTTTCTTTCGTTTGGCTCATTATGACTCAGGGCCTTGTCATTGATTAGCTGTGATCCTGGTGTGCAGTATTAGATGCTGCGTTGTCACGGGCTCCTCCTAATTACCCTGTTTATGCACCAGCTCAAGTGGCGGTGAGTGGAATTCCTTCAGTCATTCACTTGGATTCATTGATCAGCTCATTAAATTTTGTCGGTCGAAGGTCAACTGGAAAGTCACTGGGATATTATAGAACATTTTTTTGGTCGTATGAACGTACCGTCTCAGGGAATTGGTTCATATTTGGTACAAACCTGGATACTGGATGAATTGAAATATGTTTTCCTGGGGCAGGGTAGGGAATTGACCATTATTTGCTGAATCTCTCTCAAACAGTTTTGCCAGAACTAAGGAGCAGACAAAATACATTTTGCACATCTATTTGTGTGAGACAGTGAAATGACTCCCCCTCCGAGTTAAATAAACTTTGCTGCATTGTTTTGGGAGAGACGACGGCAGTCACTTCAAAGATAATTGCAAACAAAAAGCCTGGGAAGTATCTAAAGTAAGAACGCGCTCTTCACTTTATTCCCTTTTACCATTGCTCTCAAAAAGCCAAGGATTTGTGTGTACATTTCTCACTGCACGCATTTCCTTTGTGATTACAATCGCAAGCAGACAATGCATTTCGTGTGGCGTTAAAAAGAACAGCGCCACTGCACGCGGCAGATCGGGGAGGCGTGTGAAAAGAACTGTTGATAGGGGAAACTGTCAGTTGCCACGTTCCTGCAACAAACTTCACATCCGCCTGTCTGTCACCTGAATGCCACAGCCAGGAATGTGTTTTTTTTTTCACTCAAGCTTATTGGAAAAGTAAATTCTACCGTGTACTCAATAGCAACTTTCATTTGGCCTTTTATGTCAACCGCCGGCAACATGGGCTGAGAGATGTCAGACATTTATAAAGCAACGGTCGAAGCGGAGCAGGTAACAATGATACATGGGTCGTTTTAAAACGCCTGTTACACTGTGCTGAATATCAGTTATTGCTCACCATGAGACGTTTGGATTATAGTGGGAGTGAGCTCGTGCCCACTTCATTTTGTGTCGTGGGAAACAGGGGTTCTGAGAGAACCAGTGTTTTTCTTTGAGAAACTTCACATCCCTGGAGGCAGCGGCGAGGGCATCGCAGAAGAAATAACGTGAATGAAAGTGCGTGCAAGTGAGTGACCACCCCCTCCGTTCCCCGTGTGGCCGCTCTCCCATTATACATCGTCGTTAGTAATTGCCCAGAAAATGTTTCCCGGCCGTCATCAGAAAGAGAAGTGCCCCTGTTAGCAGCCACGGCGGCCCGGGGCCACGCAAGTTAAGCATGTAGCGTCTGTTTGTCTTCATTGGACGCGAGCCCGTTGTTCCTCCGCCTCCTTCATACCTCGGCTCCCACAGCTGCCCTTTCCCCCCCCCCCCATGGCCGTTGCACCTACCTTCCTCTCTCCTTCCCTCATGCACAATTAAACAGACTCACACGTACACTTTCACTTAGCGTCTCCTCAGCCTCGGTAACAAGGCAGCTGTCCTCCTCGGTAATGGGGATCCGCTGTAAGTGGAGCGGTCCAAGATGGCAGCGCCGCAGGGGAGCAGACGGTCACGTGCAGATGAGACAAATCAGGGGGCGGATGTCCAGTTTATCCGTCTGGCTAACCCCTGACCTTTGCCTCGCCTCCCTCGCTCTTCCCACGTAGACAACCGTTACCGCAGGGCCGCTCACGTCGGCAGCAACTAGGCCGAGGCGCCATGAAATATTAAAGCGCTACACTGTTTACCTCACAAGGTGCTGTTCGTCTCTCAAGCATCATTTCTTTATAAAGACAGTAGCCTGCGGGGGCAAAGTTAAAGGGAACACCGATAATTGCTTGGGAATTGGTGACAGCGATTCACCATCACGGACTTTACCGGCTTTTATAGCTTTTACACTCTCCCCCTTTTAGTTCCGCATTACTTTGAGGAATGAGCTGATTTCAAAAACTACGTGGCGCTGATGCTACCCTCTTTGTTATTGCCGAATATGTAATTCATCCCTGCTGTCAGATATTGATTTTCGCAGAAAAGTGATGATAAACAATGTTTTCTTTCCCACCCCGATCCCCGTGGTAGATTAAAACAAACTGCCGGGAGTAATATGGCCTGGCTTTAGTATTAAATTCTGAAAATGCCCTCCACAGTCTTTTAACTTATGACACTGTGGAAGTACTATATATCCATAATACTCCACATACATCACAGCCCCCCTCGACCCCCAAATTCTTTGCGGTGAAATGATGGTGTAAACATTAGCAACCTGCTGAAATCCTATTAATGTGTTTTCCGTGTTTTATTGTTTATCCAGGACGACACTTAAATCTGAAGCATGGTCTTTCTCGCAACGGAGCGAATGCGGTCGAAGAAACTTTCCCATTGCTTTCCCATTGCGGCAACTAACTCTTTGATATCTTAACCACGTACGCTCTTTGGTGGAGTCATTGAATGGTGAAGTGGCGGTTTGGCCGTGGTCTTTATGGGTTTTCCCTCCCGCAGTCCAGAATCACGTTCATTGGGATTAGGTAGGTGGCTGTTCGTCCCTGTGGGTTTACCCCTTGATGGACCAGTACAGAGTGTACGCCGCCTCTCGACCAGTGTCAGCTGGGATTGGCTCCAGTCCCCAGCACACATCTTAATGGTTAGCGGTATTGATAATGGATGGATTGATTGATAGATCAACATGACTAAAACATTTCAATGCTCCCAACAGGAAGAGCGAAACAAACCAAAGTATTGGTTCATGGAAACATCTAACAATGAAATGTCTGTATCTTCTCATGAAGTGATTTGACAATTGATTAGTAGTATGCACTTTTGGTTTTCACATAGGTATTTTCCACAGGTTTTCATCAGGTTAACTGTTAGCATTCTGTCTGTCCAACACGTGCATTAAGTCACCTCGAGTGTCCTTCGGTTTATTGAACCCCCAGCTGTCTTTCTTTTTGTCTCTCTGGTGCCGGCCCCACTCGAAGTTGAAAGGAGGCATAGAGGGCAGAGATGCATCGGAAATTACAAAAGAAGAGAGAGAAAAGAATCAGGCTGGGCGAGAAGAGGCGGTGGGGAGAGGCAGGGAAGAGGGGAAACAGAATGAGAGCACTGTGACAGAAAAAAACCAAGCAAGATAAAGGGGAAGAGAGAGGCTGCGTGGTGTGGCCATGTTTGCCATTGCCACTCATTGTTTGGTGGTGTGAGCGGTCGGCGGCACAGCCCCGGAGCGATTCATCATGATTATGTGGTGGTAGGCAGGTAATGTCACAGCAGGCAGGGGCGGGCATACCTGAGGCTGAGGCTGCTGCTGATCCTGGGCATCTGTCTCTGCCAGCCAGGATCTAGTTGGTGACATCAGCTTCCATTGTGTCTCTGTTGTTCCCTCAGAACGTCTCTCTACGGCTTTCCCCGGCTATCTCATCTCGGAGTTTCTCTGCTTTCTGTTGGAATGGCGTCCGCGTGGATGGAGGTGCGGGAGCCACGTGATGCGTTACTTTCAAATCAACGCGTGCGCTTTAGCCTCTCTGTGGCTGATGTTGTCATTTCTACTCCCCGCTCTCATCTGCTCTGACACTCAAGGCTTCCGTGACTAATTACACACGTTTCAAATGTCAGATGTCACTTCTGTCTCCATCTGTTCTGCTCTCATCTCCCTCCTTCGCTCACCTTCTCCTCAATCTCACCCTTTAACCATGTTTTCTTCTTTCTACACGTCTCATCTCTAACCGGGATGATTTGAATCTCTTTCATGTCTTTTGTTCCTTCTGGAGTGACTCGGCTGTGATGCACCCCTGCGCTTGTTGGTCCAAATGTTCTTACTGTGTAAACCTAAAGTTTCCATAGTAAGCAGTGTGTGTGGGTGGGTGTGCTTTTGTAAAAAGTCCCTTGTGTATACAACTTTCTGTGTTTGTGCAGCTTTTCGTGTTCATCACAAAGTTGTGGGTGGATGCTTTTTTTGAGTAAAACACACACACACACACACACAGTTTAATGCCATGTGCCCTTCCTGTACACCGTGTCTCTAATGCACAGTGTGGTAGTAGAGAAGTCTAAATAATTAATGAACGCCTCTGTGGTGTGTCTGCCAAGACTGCAGCTAAAACCAGTGTCGTTCGCTCTTACTGCTGTCACTCCATGAATATTGTATAGATTATGGACCTGCTTGCCTCAAAAACTGAGTTCACTTCTGTCCTCTCTACACCAGTTGGTCATGTTTTAATCCAGCTAATTGTCTTCGCCAGTCCCTACTGCCAATTTATGTACTGAAGTACTATCCCCAGCTTCAGCCTTGTAATTGGAGCTCTTTAAACTCACTGCTCATACAGTTTAGGGGAGTGTTGCGTTTTATACTTCCAACTGCATCAAGAGTACGTATTTGGAAAAAAAAAACCTAGTAGAGACGAAGTTACACTACAAAACATTTCTTCAAACTGTCCTATGATGCAAACACACACTAACCAACATGAAAGTACTGCATTGAAAATCCTGCTTGTGGCATTTTGTCAAAGTACACTGGACTAGCTGCAGCAACATCAGCTGAATCCTTCCCTATGATACTCCAACGATTAAAAGTAGCAGTTTTTTTCTCCAGACCTTTTCTCTGGATCGGGCCACGCTGCAGTATCTCTGACTTCTCACAATGCAACTTGATGGCGTCTTGCTTTATTTCCCAGGCCCTCTCAGCCTCCCTAAGTGGCCACTTTAACTAAACTTTGTTAAAAACTGGAGTCTGGAAATTAAATTGACATAATCCTCAATGACATCACGAGAGTCATTTAATTAGACTCATCTCACAGAGCTGCCCGCAGAGACTTCGATGATTTTATAAAACTGTCTTCCAGCCGTTACTGGTTAACTGAACCTGAAATCACTGGAATGTCCCTTTAGAGACGATTCATTTTTAAGGATGTCACGGTACGCAGTACTTCGCCAGATGATATGCGCTGTATGTACTTTACAGAAATGAGCGTTGAGCAGTGAAAATGGCAAAGGTGAGAGAGAGATACAAGAGATTCCCACTTCACGTTGATGGCATCTATTAAAGCATGTGCTTAACGCTAGAGGTAGTGTCAGAGTAATCATCTGGTGTAATCACTACGGTGACAGTCGATATTATTGAAAAGGATTAGGGCGTTAGTCTGCGGCCGTGTGCCCTTAGGTGCTCTGGAATATGATTACCTGTCTGCAGTTTTGCTCTGTCAGCGCAATCAACAAGGCAAACAGAGCATGAACATAATGTAGATTTTATCCTGACAGACTGTTGGGATCCAGCTGCTGAGGAACCTGTTCACACTGTCTGTGAAATATTGCTCTGTGTGTGTGTGTGTGTGTGTGTGTGTGTGTGTGTGTGTGTGAGAGATGGCTGAACGGGCCTTTGCTGTCCCTGTGTAGCAGATTCCCTAGTAATGGCATTGACTGTAAGCGAATTCAGTTTTTTAATTGCGTTGCTCGTACAGACACAGAGTGCAATCAACACCTCCTCACCCAGCACTATACTTTCATTATCACCTACGGCACAATATAACGCTGCACATAACGAGTCAGTCTGGATCACATCCTGCCTGAATGTACATGAAGTGGAGGTGACAGTGATGTGTGGCAAACTCGTCACGAGCACTCGTGACGCCGTCGGCCTTCTGCTTCCTAGTTAGAGCCTATTATTATGTGTAAGTTGAGAAAAGTTTTGTTTATTTCTGTAACTAGGTTGTCTGTGATGTTATTTATAGCATCTTATTTTCCACACAGCCTCTTTCCTGCTGGATTTATTCTGTCTCCCGGCTTAGGTAAACAGGCCTTTTCCTTGTGTTTGTGTCACGCTGTGTTTTTGTATAGTTCGATAGCTCAAATTAGCTTACCTCCGCCATGAAGGTTAGTTTCAGTGGTCTAAGTCTGCTCTTAAACCCTACTGAACCGATTTTCTTGGAGCTAGTTTGAAGGTGTGTGGTATGGTCCATGAAAAAACAACCTATTTACCTCTGCAGCGGATTTCACTGAGGAGATTTTTTTACTTTCACTTTCTTCCATGTTCTGAAAAAGTGCGTTCAGAGAGCGTGTTAGCACCTTTCAGATCAGCTGTTAGAACTTGTTTCACAAATAAATGCAGGAATCAAATTACTACTGTATCATCTGAACTCAAAGAAGGTGAATAAAATAAGCTTCAATCTAAAATTCAGGACAGCAGGTCCATTAATGCACCGTATAACTCATTGAAAAAGACAAGGATAAAAGAAGACAGCTTTGAGAGGAAACATTTAGACCAACTAAGAGAGAAAAAAAAAAGTTAAGTGTTCAAATACATTTTTCAGAGTGATATTAACACTTTTGCTAACTATAATTCGGAAAGCTTAATGCAACTGTGTTTTACCATTTGAAGTAAAATTCCTCAAATTGGAAAAGAATTTCCCTTCATGTGTTCATCCTGAGCCATTATCAAAGATGTGCGATATAAAAAGTAAAAAATAAAACGCCTTCGTGACTTAATGATGGGCTCTGCAATGAAACCGGGGATGGTGTTTAAACTAAATTATGACTAATATAATTTAAACGCTTTGTGAAATCCCCCCTTGCCTTCCAATTCGCCACCTCTCAGTGCTTTTGGATGTCAGCCACAGCGTTCTCTTGGAGCTGTGACCATGAAAAGGTCTACGCTTATCAGAGTTTTTAATAGATGAAGCACATTTGCCTTAAGTGTCTAAATACTGATTAGCTATTCATCGTGCTTCACCCCTGTTTAGGCTTCAAACGCGAGCTGCGTTCCACCGATGCAGAGCAGCGCAAGAGCGAGCCAAGTGAAGTTGTGCTAAAAACCGAGACAACTTTGAAGTCTTAATTTGAGCAGATGCTGCCTCAAAAAAAAAGACAGCATCGCACCACCGCTATTATTTCCATAAAACGCAGTTCGAGCCATAAGCACCGCTGCCGTCGTTTCATTTCAGATAGTTAATCAGGTGCGATTACCCTCATCACAGTCTGGTTTTCCCCTAAGAGTGTCAGCTCAACAAGAGGCATTAATAAAGCCGTTCCCGCTCATGCTCAGGTGAAGGGGGCAGCAGCTTCCAGATAAATGTCTCATAATCACATAAATAATGTCCACTCCACAAACGCTGCTGCCTCAGCTCTGACCGGAGAGGGTACACAGTGTCTGTAAGTTAAATACGATTCACTTTGATGCTCATCTTTTACTGCTGACCTCCAGAGGCCTCTGCTATTATTCTAACACGGGCGAACCACACGCGCACGTTTTTATTTTGTTTTAAAAATGATCTGATGAAATACGTTGATGCCGGTTTAATACATATGTAACAAATCTTTGTTTATTTATTGAACCACCCAGTGTTCCAAACCCTTCGGACCTTGCATGTGTAGTTTGGAACCTCACATTTATTTCGATTTGAGACATTAACAGTGTCTTGCAAAGGCGGGCAGCCCGCCGCTAACGGCAAGCTGTCGTGCGAGGGAATCTCAGAAGCTGATTTTCCAGGTCCACGCTGAAACTAAACATCAAAACCGCCGCATCATCCTCCATTCAGAGGCGTCCCCGTCCTCCCCTGGTCCCCCGGCCGTCTCTGTCAAACAAACAGTTTGAACCTCTGGCTCAGACGGCCGCCTGTGTCAGCGGTTCGAATAGTTCAGGACCACCGTGCTCCTTGGATAAGGTTCACGCTGCTGTCTCGATACTGGCTGCCATTGCCAGAGGTTCAAACAGCTTGGTGCCAACGTGGTTGCGGTTGCCAGGAAACCCAAGGAAATGGGATACCTCCTATTTCATACAGCATTTCTGTTGTGTGCTGGAGTTGCAGCTCGTGTCGTATTCAACGTACGCGTCTTAGCTTTAGCACGCTGATTGGTCCGTCATGTGTGTTTATCAATATGTTCAGAGTGTTAGCCAAAACCTAAGGTGAAGTTTATCTTAATACAATTTTCATCAAACTAAACACAATATGTATATACACAGATAGGTCCAGCTCGATCCATGGCATCTTGTAGATATAAATTATCCATCACGCCAATCTGTGTCTTTAGTTTATCATTTAGTTTAACACTCCTCCTAGGCCTAATCTTTGGGCCTTCAATGGGCTTTGAGGTGATATATTTTAATTAACAATTTTATTTTTAAAGTAGTTGCCTTGAGTCAAAACGCTTCTTAGTCACAGACAGCATGTGTCTGTTAAGTCAAACTCTGTAAATCACCTTCCTCATAACAATAGCTTCGTTAATGTCAAATTAAAAAGCAATTAGCTCAACTGGAAACAAAAACAAAAAAAAAAATCTTTGACAGACACAATAAAACAGTCCCCTTCACATGGTGATTTGTACAGAGTGGAGTAATTACTGCCAACAAAGAGGTTATTAGCTGCAGTAATTGTTTTCTTGTCCAGTGCTCGTTCTTAATGTTAGATTTAATATCTGGAGAATTTCCTGCACAGATTGTTGACCTTATCATTGCATTGTTGTTGTTGTTCTTCCCCCCTCTCTCCCTACTTCCTGTTAGATTACAGTGCTGTCCTGCTGTATTAAATCAAACGTCGATAGGTAGCGGCGGAGGAAAAGGGAGGAAATTGACATCGAGCTTTCAGAAATCCTCCCCGGAGCGATTCTGTTTGGTGACAATAACTGATGGGTATGAGGGTGTGTGGAACTTTGAACAGTGTTTGCAGTCACAGCACAGGAGTCGCCTCATCATGGATACTATGCAAACTGCACATATAGGGACACAAAGCCGCAGGACAGCAGGTGGCAGGAAGAACGACGGCAGCGAGCTGTAGAAGAAGGGGAGAGAGCACTCGTTGTTTTATTTTCAAGCTGTTAGAAGGACGCAGAAACGCGCAGATGAAAAGCTGCTCACGACAACAAAGCACAGAAACACAAGATCAACATACTTCAAGGAAAATGATTCCCTTGTGAGAGATTTGGGGGCAGAAACAGCTTTCAGCAGATGATGATAATGAAAAATAAAATGAATTGCTGCAGTCTGTTTGGGGCAGAGGGGCATTTATCTCGATTTAGTGACAAATGCGAAGGTGGCAATCCTAATTTTCTCTGCCAGAAACATGTAAAAGCACTTTAGATGATAGAGTCATAAAGAACGGTCTTCTTTCAAAACCTGTGTGGTCCTTTTTTCATTTTTATACCCAACTGAAAAGCTTATCGACACTTAATACATCCAATTTTTCCCAGTCAAACTGAATCCCGCCCTGAAATGTGGTGTGTCAGCCTCCACCTCTGGTTTGAGGTCGTCCTTGTCACCTGCAGTCGCCTCCATGATGGATGGGGCTGCTGGTTCTTCAGAGGCCAGAGTGTCACTGAAAAGAAAACAAGAGGCCGGCCTGCCTTGCTCTCATTGATTGCCAATCAATGACTATGAATAGCAGGCACCATATATTAATTTGCAGCCCCATCAATATAAAACAAAAAGAGACTCTGGTATAAATGACATAATGCAAATACAGGAGAATGTGATGCAGTCTTCCATCGCCTGGATTATAAAATACTGAGATTAGTGCAAGTCGTTGGAACAGGCATGCAGCCCTCAGGCTTTCAAACTTATCTCTGCCCTTTTCCGTCTTTCCTGCCATGTGTTCTTTCCATGCTCGGACACAAGATAAGGGTGAAATACAATATTGGATAACTGAGTGATTTCTGATTTGATTTCACTTCTTGGAAGAATGAGTTAGGCGGCTCAAAACAGCTCTGGAGAGAAAACAAAAAACGGAATCATCCTTCTCTCCTACTCCCTCCCTTATTTCTCTCCCTTCGTCCCCAACTCCTGTCTTGTTCTTTGTGTGTCCCCTTGTTCCTTCACCCTGAATAACTTTTGTAGCTGAGCAGTGGGGGCGGCCTGTCACACTTTGTTTTTCTCTGATGAATGTCTCTCTTTTGGAGAATCCACAGATTCTTTTTTTTTTTTTTTTTCTCTGCTCCTCATTCAAATTAAATATTCTGAAAATCCTCCGTCTTTTATCCTCTCAGCGGGCCGCCACTGTCTCTGCTCTGTGTAAACTTCACCCTACTTTGCCCTAACATTATATTATTACTCTTTTTAATCCTATTTAAAATCTATTGATGTTGCATTCATCTGGTAAGAAACTGTCAAAGTGACATTATGGAAACAAAGAGTTAAGCTAGTTTAAGTCGATAATGGAAAGAACTGTGTTTCTCAAACTGCTCTGTATGCTCATCCCTGCAGAGTGAAAACCGTATACTCTGCTTGACAACTAGAAAATTACCTTTTTGGCTTGAGGCACTGTTGTATTTTTACCTTGCTGTCATATTTTAAATGCATGTTGTTCTCTTGTTGGATGTGAAGTGGAGGGAGGTCCACATTAACCTGAACTCAGAAATGAATGGCTGGTGTTCTTAACCACCATTAAGGTTGACGTCCACGTTGCAAAGTGTGTGATCATCATGTTCGACAAAGAACAGGCACTTCCTCGTCTTCCTGCATCCGCTCAGCCTCTCGTTTCTCGTAAATGAATCTTGTCTTTTACCGACGCTCCCACTGACTTTAAACTTTGATTCCGCATCCGTCATCTGCTTTGTATTTCCAGTACATACTGTACATTCTTTTCATTAGTCTGCAAATTGTTTTTGCAATTACCCTGGCAGTTGGAGATCATGGCAGAACCCATGCTGGGAGATGGAGTGTGCCCCACTTGCCTTGCAGCGCCAGTACTTGTAAACATGTGCGTTTGTGCGTGAGCAGCTGTGCCTGAGAGCACGTGGCCTTATTGAAATTGCTGGGTGAAGTTTTTGAATTGGTCAAATTGGAAAAATCTGCATATGTGATGTGATGGAAATGTTGCGATGGAAATGAACCAGAGTCACTCTGAGCTAACGCTGCGCCGAGACACAGTTCTGTTGCACTCTGCTTCACTCAGACAGATTTCATTACGACAAAACATTTGAGTACTTGAAGAGAAATGAATCCCTAATTCTTCTGTGAACACATTTTTAATATCACTTTTTCATTTAAATTTGTATTTTATTCCGGCCAAGTTAAATATGCACAACTTTCCCATTTTCCTTTTTCATTGTGTTAAAAAATGATGAATCTCATAATTTAACTATAATTCAGTTTTAAGTTATCTGCTGAGATTGCGGTACATATTTCTTTACAGCCTCTACCACTTTGTTTCCCATCTCGGTTTAATAGAATGTGCAAATGTGGTGTATAATTTCCATCAAGTCTCTTTTGGGCAGTAAAACACAAAATATGATATCTGCACAGTAGTTATTATACTGATACACGGATAATCGACGCTGTTAATGGAGTTTAGAGGTGAAGTAATAATGTTCCGAACCATTCAATTCACATCGCTCTAAACTAGGTCGACTGATATGACCCATTCATTCCATCCATCATCTATTCAGCTTATCCTTTAACACCGGTCAAGAGAAGAAGGGACACCCTGGACATAAAAACACAACACAATATACCAACACAAAAGAGTACCTGGAGGAAAACTCATGCAGACACAAAAGAGAGGAGTACATGTCTTTTCATGAATAAATCTTTGAAGGCTGAGTCTCCAGATGGAGATCTGGCCGACATGCTGCAGTGCGTGTTTCTGTGGCTGCATACCTTTTATAAATCAGTTCAAAACCGGCACATACAGATTGATTCAAACCTGATAACCTCTCTCAAACGCACAGTAGTTAATTATTAATTCCCTAATCTGTATGCTGTGATAACTATATTCTGTGTTGTCAGCCACAGGTATTTATTGTAATCCTCTGTGGCGAAGTGAAACGTGTTCCAAGTTGTCAGACATTCTGTTCTGGGAAAGTTAATTTGACCCTTTGATTGAATCTATTTAACATTCTGCTTCCACCCAGGTGTGTGAGTCACCCTGATAAAACCCCCTCTCGTCCTCTCTCTCTCCTGGATAAGTTTAGTTTAAAATGCCAGGTTCGTCTAATTGGGACCCTTCCAGAATCAGAGGCAGTGAAAGGTTGAGGAGAGAGCTGGAAAATGAATAACACAAACTGCAGGAGTGTAAAGCGGGGCCATTGATCATTTCAGACATCTCTCTGGGAAAAACACACACTTTTCTCCCCATGAATAAATGATAAACAATGAAAATACAACATTTACAGAGATTATGTAATTACCTGAGATATAGGACTTTCTCCCGTGGTGAGTGATTTCAGATTAATCTTTTTATTTTTATCTTATTACCTCTTATTGCCTTATTACCTCTCTTTCTCTCTCTCTCTCACACACACACAGGGCCGAGATCCTGGTAGAATACTTCCTGTGCTACCTACAGCTACTCCATGTTTTGACAGATTAAACAAACCTCGTCACAAATCAGCAAGGTTGAATCACTCGCAGGAGTAGAGGTGACACGTCAACTCTATAAAGTAACTGCAGCCAGATCTATTTTACTCTTGAGGCTGCGTGCCTTGGTCACGTGGCCCTGATCCTATGAATGTTGGAGAGTCTTGGCTGGACTTGAGTGGTATTAAGGACTTTGCAAAACAGTGTCCCTGGATGCCCTTAAAGAGTATCTGAAAATCTGTCCACTTCACCCCCTCTCCTCGATTTTTTTCAGTCGTGATGATACCGTCAGGCAGATTGGTGTTCGCATACCTTCTGCCAATCATCTGGTGAGAATAGTTTACCAAAGAGACGGGGTGCAGTCCCCTGTGAAAGTGCTCTTGCTGTCATTCTGAAGCTATGCTCGAGTGGGACTCTGCAGTTTCCATGGTTTTTATCTGCCTGGCCACCTCATGTAAAGTCCATAGAAATCTGTGAGAAGTATTTATGAATACAGCAGGAGATCCCCGCTGGATTCACCTCGAGCGAGCGGGCAGGTTGATGAGGCTTCTAACGCATATATCTCAATAAAACATATAAAACGCCAAGATTGAACCCGTGATCTCGCGATCTCAGCAGCAGAGTTAATACATCGTTTCCTGGCACGTGCATATGCAGCCAACAGGCATTTGGCATCACGTGAAATTGCAGCAGCACGGACAGAATTATCAATCTTGAATGTATGACGTCCATCTGTTTGTGACTTTCCCTCAACATCCGCACCATGTGAAGGTCAGAATTTCACACTGTAGCACTGGCAGCCGTTTACACTGTAGAATGACTTTTTATAGAGGTTGTAGAGATTTGGCATTTACTTTGATTGCGCTGTATAGCAAATGAAATAACCCTCTTACCATTTTCTCACTCCGACACATGTTGTTTTTCTTTGTTGTCCAGGAACTATAGTTTCTGATTGAAAGGATAGTCTTCATTATATCTCATTCACCGGTTTCACCACACCAAGCATGAAATAAATGAATAGTAGAACTGCTGTGTAAAGGTTCTCTAAAGATACACGCTCCAGCAAGTATGAGTCAGTCTCAGCTGTCAATCACTGTTTTTACAACTGATCAGATCCATGAATAGTTTAACATATTTTAGTGGAATAAGAAATACAGAAAACAACAAAACAACAACATGTACAAATTCTCCTCCACAGAGGAGGTGGGGTTTAACACTTTAAACTGCCGTCCATAAGTGGGTGATTGAGATTGAGTTTAGGCTTCCCTTTTGGGGGGGTGTCTATCTTTATATACAGTCTGTGGACGGTGCCAACAAAAATATTAGAGGAAACAAGCTGGAGAGAGATACAAGGTCAGCCAGACACAAAGAATGTGTTTTAGAATTAGGATTGTTCCGCCTCCGCCTTAGGACTGCTGTATTTTTTTAACCTTGTGATCATATCAACTTCTTTGTCATTGCATATTATTTTCTTTTTGACCTCTCCTCTGTTAATCCGGTGAATCTCTGACTGTGCTGAGTGTTGACGAGCTGGGTTAAACATGTTTTGCAGCTACACAGTCATTGCTCATTAGAGTGTAAAGTTTCTGTCTTCATTAAAATTTAAACAATTTTCCCCCAGAAACCAGTGTTCCATTTTGACTTTTCACTGAGCTATGCATCTTAGGCTGTGCACACCTTCGCTATCTAGGCCAATGTACCCCCGGCCATGGAGTCACGGTATCTGCCATATAACAAGAAAACAAAAGCTCAAACAAATGCACACACACAGCCCCATATTCATGCATACGCATGCACACATTTCTTCTTGTTGTATTTCCTAGCTCCTAACCCCTACACTGAGCAAAACCTGCATCCAACCATAATGGCAAAAACCAAGTCTTCCAATTAATCCTCTAAGAACCTTTTGAAGACATGAGGAGTCCTCATTTCCGAAGATGCCCGCACTCTAGAGGCCTACAACACACACACACACACACACACACACACACACACACACACACACACACACACACACACACACACACACACACACACACACGCAACCTGCAGTGTCAGCTGTGCTGCTGGTAGTGCTAACCAGACATGGCCAACTGCTCTGTCTGGCTGTGTGTGTGTGTGTGTGTGTGCGCGCACACACTAGTGTATTTGTGTCTCTGCAAATGTGCGAGTGTGTTGTCCAAGTAGAAACAGAATGTGCTCCTATCCAGGAATAGATCACTGCTGGATGCAGAAGCTTTATCATCTGCAGGATGTTTACTCTGAGTCGCCCATACACTCCATTAGTCTACCAGAACCCCCAATACATCACAGCGGACTGTAACAACACAGTGCTCCAATAAAAATGAATGCAGTGCAGCATGTGTGACATACCAATATTTTAATACCCACCTGGGTTGGGCTCTGTGATATATTCCTGCATGTACAGTATTCTATCTACATAGTATTATTTCCTCTTAGGGTATCGTTAACGGTTCTGACCGATTTGTATTATCACGCTTGTCCATATTTCGTCACATGCACAAGTTCACTGGGGTTTCTTTAGTGTGGTAATCAGGGACATCCTGTTTGGCAGGTGTCATTTCCAGTCGATTACTGGTCTGATAAAACTGGGCCGTGCTGCAGTCGGACCTGACAGCACAATGCACTCGCAGGCTCTATAAATGGGTATCTTTATGGATGCAGGGAAGCGGAGACTGCAGATAGAGATGAGGTGAGATGAGAAATAATATCATCTTTAATGGATAGCAAGTATGTAAGGGACAATGCTGAGATATCCATCTTGACTGCAGAGGCAGGGGGTGTAATTTAAGTCTCGCTTCCTCTAAACTCTGCTTTCCTTCCCACGTGAACAGCCCCTAAAGTGCAGGTGCAGGCTGGTGATGCATGTTGGAGGTCAGGTTTGGCCTGATTTGGAGAAAATGAAACACTTTTTCGGTGTGATGTTGGACTTAGGTTGGTCTTTCCTGCCCAACAAATCGAGTATCCACATTCCACACTAAACTTTGTGGCTGTGACTGTGGTTTGAACCAACAAGTACGCGTGTAATGATGTAGTGACAACCATGAACACACAAGATGTTTATCAGCGCTCGCGTACATGTTTTTTTTTTTAAATATGCTCATAAATTAGCCTCATATTTCAGTGGTAATTGTGTTAACAGATATTACCTACAATGTTATTGTTTACAAACACCTTTATATTTAGGCTTAATAGCTTGATGCAATCAATTATGATTTGTAATAATATATAATGTGATTAACTCAAGTTATTGAATGATTGTATAAACACAAGCAATTTAATTGCTTTTTCTATTAATGCACAAGTGGCCGGAGGCCATAAGTGTACACAACACACACACAACACACACACACACACACACACACAAAGGTACTCTTGCAGGCAGCCAATGAACAGAATTTGATATGGCAGCCTTTAAGATAAGGTCCTGGAAGATTAGCCTTTATAAGAAACATCACTGGCTGAAAGAGGAGCCACAAAGTAAAGTGGGAAGTTACTAAAAAAAAAACAAAAAACTTCATGCTCCAAGAAAACTGTTTCTAGAGTTTTCTTTTCCCCATTTCTTATCCCTACTCTAAAGTATAAAGCATAAAATATTGAATGTCTCTACGGTGCTCAGTCCAAATACCACCGCTATTACTAGAACTGCTAATACTATTACTCATAACAATGGTGATTATAATATCAAACATTAAGGACAAGTGTGTTATTACATGATTAACAAAGCCATTTGAAAAATGGGCTTTCTGTTAATTAAAAATATAAAACTGATATTTATCAGTGCAGATTAATTTCAAACCAAATGGTGATTGTCAAGTGTATTTAGCTGTCAGGCTGCAGTCCATTGAGTTTTATCTGTCACTCATTAGCACCGGGTTCTGACTGATGGGGCCGTTACTTTGTGCCTCGTGGAAACACGTTTTCTTTTTCACCTGACACTGTGACTCATTAATTGCTGCTTCTGATCAATTATTTTATCGCCTGCTGAGCTGAATGAGACGGATCCTTTTTGCTCTCATCTCATCATCACATCGTCTATAAACACCCGGTCTTTGTGATGTAATGCAACGTTTCTGCTTGTTTTATTTTTAAGCTCAATCAGGAAAAAAATGTTTTCTTCAGCCGGTCTCTGATTTGCTCTTCATCTAAAAGGGAAGGTGAAGAGATGCCTCCACTTTGATCCATGATGCGAGGAAGCATGAGCACAGTAATCCGTTGACAAATATTTGTGAAATACAGTGATTAGATCCACTATTAAATGTTACTGGGAACCTGCTCGAACTTGTATTGCTTTAACAAATTTAATTAACTCATGAGAACTGCTGAAAATTGCAATAAAAGATTTCTGCTCGAATGTTTTAGCCTCCTAATTAAACCTGGACGCCAACATCTGTTTGGAAGCTTAAATGTAGGAGATCAAGAATATACGCAGAGACATCTATGTTGTCATATTTTCTCTTTGAAATGTCACTGAGATGAAAAGACAAGTTCAAAAGTGTGAGACTAAGAACGTTTTATTTTTCCTGCAAGATGACTCACATTGGTGCAGAAGAGGCTGGAGACAGAGCTTATTATCCGCTATCTGCTCCTCTACTCGACAGTGGCCTCAAGTGTTTTTGGTCGATCTGGTATTTTCTTAATGACCTCGGGTAAATACAAGTATTGGAAAATATTGTTATTGCTTGTAATAGTAATGCAAAAAGTAGGACTACTGCTCAATATCTTTTTGTGTTTGTATATAAACCTGCGGCCAACAGCATTAGCAGCTTCTCATTTTTATATATATATGGACATATAGTAAATTACTAACTAATTGAACATTGCTTGCAGATCAGTGTTGAATGTCTTACGGTATTTTTTTAATGATCTGCTCAACTTCTGAGGAAGAAACAGACATTAGCTAACACGAGTTATGTTGGATAACACAGTCTGTTGTTTACTTGTTTCCTAGTTGTATTTCTCCTCTGCTCTGAGAATCCCTTTGCTCAGCTTCTGTGGTGGAGAAATCAGTCTAGATGTGACTGAGGGTGGTATACAATAATTCATCACACAAGGAAAAAAGTCCTCACACACAATGAGATCCTCTTTCTCTCACTCCCTGCGTCAGAAAGGTCAGAGGATGAGAGCCATTTCTTCAGAGCAATGAGCTTTGCAGCACTCTGCCTCTCGCTATTTCCATCCAGACTTATGAATCCATTCTTTATCATCTCTAATAAAATTTGTCTGCTCTTCCTATTGCATTACTTTCCATTCCCCTGCCAGCTTCGGTAAGACGACTCCGGGCTGATAGGGCATTATCAGACCACAGCCAAGCGTGGGACAATTATTCAGCCATTAGAGCCAGCAGGAAGTCTGATTAACTCCGCGGTCAGACATCTGACCACCTGCAACCTGGGGTCTAAATAACCAGCGTAACAGCAGTGTTCCGCCGGAGAGAGACACCTCTATGTATCGTTGCAAGAACTGTAATTATATAAGAATTCGAAATACACTTTTTTTTTGTTTGCATGGGTTTATTTTATGCGTATCTTTATAATGCATTTCCTGAAAATAAATGGGATTCATATTTTTTGTCCTCAGGACATTTTTGTATAATTGAAGAATTTGAATTCTATAATTTCATTGTGGTTTTATGAGTGTTTCATATATTTCTCAAAGAAAAAAAAAAAAGATTCAATCTCGGACATGGTAATTTTCCGTCATATTTATATAACTTGAATGTAGATGGAGCTGCATAAAGCCAGGCAGCTGGGTATCCTCATTTAGCCCAGAAACTTGCATCACACATTCCACTATTCATGGAGCTGCTGCTGTATGCCTGTCAGGGCCAATATTGCAGCTTGTCTTTGTAAAGATGAAGTCAGTCGTTGAATTTTTGCACCATTCGTTTTTTTTTCCTTCATGAAAAATACTCAGCAGAACCCCAAGATGGATAGCTGCTGTGAAACTCAACCTGTAATGCTGATTGTCAATGTTTAAATGTCTTTACTTTGACTTCAGTAAGAAAACAAGTGAAGCACTTTGTCCTTGTTGGTGTGTAGGATATGATATAACCAGCAGTTTCACAGACAACACGTTACAAAGGGTCACAGTACAGCAGACATATTCTATTCATTCGGTACAGACTGTGTTTGCACAGATGAGCTAACCATCGTCAACAGTTTGGAATTCAGCTGCCTGAGCAGTTTCAACGAGTCATCTTCCTTCAAAATGGCCTGTTTGCTTGATATCAATGTATGTGCACCGCATGTGCCCACGGTCGGGTCTATTCCCGCACCACCCGGCTGAGTGACTGGCTCTCAGGCCAAATGTTTGATCAGTTCATCAGATTCGGCTATTCCACAAGACAATAAACACAACCTGTTATGATGAGACCATACCGGGACCCTGCATCTCTATAATTAAGCAGCAAAATCTGCAGGCGGCAAACGGGAGAGGAGGGTACAGAGGACAGATGGTTGCCATCCATGCTGATGCTGTATGAGTGCGAGGGACTGAAAATAGACAGATCAATAAACAGACTGAAGGAGAAAGAGGACAAAAGGGGGGAATGAGGATAATGAAGTAGATATGCAGCTATGTGAGATTGTGATGATAGCACACACTATAGTTATGTCCAGATAAGTATGGTATGCGCAGGGTTTAGATACCCTTACCCCAACCTTCACTTGACTCTAACTGACCCAAAGCCTGACCATTGTGGGAGCAAAGCTTTTGTTTTTGGCCTGACATGCTGTCACCAATTCATTGTTTTTACTATGAAATGTGTACCGAAAGCCACACTCACACACACACTAGCATAAGCATTATGGCTGTGACCTTTCATGATAACAGCTTGATGGCTATCTGCTAACCTTGCCGTGTTAACAGTGTGTCTCCCAGCCTTGTCCCGTTCTTTCTTTTAGCGCTAATTTAATTGATCCGCTAGCGAGATGGTATTTAAAGTAGAAATGGAAAGATGCGATAATCGAGTACATCGGTGACAAGAAAGAAACGAAAGATCCGCACAGATGTGCCCTGACTGAGAGATGACACTTTTAACTCCATCTTTGAAAGTTAATGCTATTTTTAAGTTCACTCAGAAAAAAACCCCCCTAAAAATAAAACATGGAGCTGTCTGTAATTCTCTGGGTAATTAACATCACAAGTATTTGCAATTTACAGAAGCCGTGCCCTCGCCAGTAATGTAGGGATATTTCTCAGCTCTTTTCCCAATCCACATGCATAGGAGCGTTTTTATAGGCTTCCAGAGTTATTTCCCATGGCATTTAAAATGCCTAATATAAAGGTAGTCGTGTTTAAAGTCCACACGCCCATCCTGTGTGTGGACTGGCTAAAGTGATGTCTCCATGATGACTCTTCATCTAAACTGTTTTTTGTTTTTTTTTCGCAAAACAGACCCTTGAGAGGACAAATCCTCAAATTCTGGCTTCACATCTTAGTGTGTGCGTGTAAAACTGTGCTTTCACAAAGAGAATACACCCAAGGAGAGCAGCCTGCCCAGTCACACAGTGTGTGCGGTGGTTTTGTAAAACGTTCCTATTGTTCAGGCATTTCACTGGATGAGGATGTTTCAGGCCTTGTCTGCACTGCTGCAGACATTTTTCCGAACAGATCCTTTGTTTTGAAAAATATCTTTGTCCAGACACAAAAAGACAAACAAGCATGCTGGGCTAGCAGGTGGCAATAAATCTTAATCAGCAGTCTGATAAATGCCATAGAGAAACGCTGTTGTCTAAGTGACGTTGGCTGATACCTACACCTGCGAATGCCATTAATTTTGTGCACGGATGCCTAATTTCGAGAGGCAAATGTAGACCAACCATTATTTGTTGTCTCTGGTGGAGGCTCATTTCACAAAGGACATTTTTAAAGGTCCCAGCCCAAATAATTCTCAGGTGTTCAATGAAACGCTGGTAATGCATGTTTTTATTGTGACAAAGCATCTACTTTCTATTGACCTGTCACATCGTTGCTTGGGGTTCACAGCATCACATGTATGAAACTGTTGTTTCGAGTCAAAATATTTGAATGACAAATGCCCACCACGCTACCCAAAACCTCAGCACCAGCGTTTCTTTCTGCTCCCGGTTTTGATTTTGTTTTTTCAGGGACACAACAAGGAGAGGATGATGTACACACAAGAAAGATTGGAAGCATGTAAAATGGCAAGTACAGTATAGGAGCATTTTACACAGCCCATCCCCGGGGGAATATTTCAGTGTAGTTCTCTGCCTTGGGAAATCACCTACAAATGAGTAGTGTCCATTGTATTCATGAATTTTTTAGTTGCAAAAAGGATCTGAACACACCCATATGAAAATGAAAGTGTCAGATGACACACAGCATCAGTGGGCTCAGTTATGGAACGATGGGAGCCACTAACTGCCCGACTGATGCCCTGTAATGGCAGAGCAAACACAGACACAAGGGGAGGTTTGTGTACAAGTGGATGCAGGAGAAAGGCAACTTGGGAGACAGGCAGTAGGAAATTCAATTTGATTGTAATCTGATGAACAAATTCTACTGTTTGTGTGTTAAATTAGATTTTGGATTTGTTTTCTCTGTCCCTCCCCTCTCCCCCTTACAGTATCAGAGAGGAAGCCCTATCTGGGAAGATCTATGGTTATGTCTGATTGAAGAATCATGCTGTGGGAATAGTGGGCAGATGGTAATCTATCAAACAGACAACATAAGGTTTTTATTTCTTCTTCTGTTGCCAAGGCACTAAAGAACAAACATCGTATTTTAAATACAATTATCAAATGCTTTACTGTTATTACCGGTTCTTTTTCCAGAATGCAGCATGATTCAGTATGCATTATTTCTGTTATCCAATTTTCTGAACCGAACCATTATTAGAAATACTTCTATCCCCAGTGTTATTTTACCAAAATATATTTCTCTCTTGCCTACATAAGCTACAGTTTCTAACTCAGTTCATGAACCTGGAGTTAGTGCAAGCTACTACAGGCGAGGCACCACAGCAGGTTCAGGGCTTGTGTCAGTAGAAACATGGGGTCCCTTTACCCTGATCCTGTGTTGAACTTTGCAGACCCTTTTCATGCACAAAACAACTATACACACACCAGAGGAAAGAAAACTGAGAACTGTATACCTTTGTGTTAGAAAGCCATTGGGAGAAATGGATTATTGGCTTCACATTCAGCAATATAGGTGTAGTTTTTGAAACGCGTTATTAACAGCTGCATTGGAAGCATCCAGGCTGAATTCATCCAGGTGAATATGTGTCAGTGCAAAGGTCAAGTTTAATAGACTAAAATGAAAGCTTGTGGATAGGTGAGGGCACCCCCCCCCCATTTCCAGATAGACATTGAACTCTCTAAAGCTTATTATTATTATTTATTTGATTCCAATGTCAATGTAACATTGACTCTTTACATAGACAGTAAGAGCACATGGACACACAGACCACACCTCCACATTTGACTCTGTCTTTCCTCCTGCTGCTTGGTATGCAGCAAAAAAAAAAAAAAAAAGTCCCCTTGGTTGCTGACTCCAAGGGTAGCGAGGACAAATCACCTGCTGTAAACCTCAGCCGTGCCGTGCACTTGACTCACTGTTCCCTGTCTAAATTCAAATCAAGAGCCAAAAGCCGAGGAGAATGTGACGGGCCAGTGTGCAGGTGGGGTAAGAATGGGGGGGGGGGGGGTCGTCGTAGAGGGCAAGAGGATATCCATGTGGAAAAAAATGAAAATGACCCGTTTCATTTTTTCACACTCCTGCTTTTTCTTCTTCTTCAAATCGCTTATGCTTTTTTCCGCTACCCACTCTTCATTCTCTCTGTTTGGCGCACATTCCACCCCCTAAATTGTTTGCCTTTTAAGCACACTGTTGGATTCATTTTCCACAACCACGGTTGAAGGCTTCATTTCAGATTAATTTCTCATGTGGTATTTGGCCCGGAGTCACACCGCCCCTCATTGAGCTTCCTCAACATAACAATCCTTTTTAATCATTCATACTGATTTCCTTTTGGCCAAAAGATGTGCTGCCATCTTGTTAATGGGCACAAATTGGGTATTTCTGACACCCACGGTTTCACGGCTAACCTTCTTTTCCACGATTGTTTTGTTTTCCAAAGATAGTATATTCAAATAGAAACCTGTTTACCTGCAAATGATGTGCAAGGGACTGATGTAATGTATTGCAACAAGCAGTGTTACCTCATCTCGCCCCTGAATCTGTTTGCTCCTTCTTTCTTGAAATTCTCTTTCAACATAAATTCGGTGTCTTATCTGGCTCTAGCCCTTACACAGCAGCTCAGTTAGCATAAATTGTGGCCAGAGAGCGAGAGAGAGAGACAGATTTAAAGAGCTCTGTGCTGTGAGACTAAAACACACGTAGATTTCAGACTGGAAATCTAGATTCACAGGCAGTATTGGAATAAGCCAGTGTGTGCCGAATGCGTGCACCTCAACAGTTATCCTGATACAGTTCCCCATTGAGGGAATCATCTGAAAGCAGACCTGAGCTGACCTCATATCAGCACCATGCAGAGTTTCAAATCTTATCTGTAACTGTGCTAAAAGTGGGCAAGTGTTAGTCATATATTTAGCTCTTATGTTTAGCCACAGGTAGCCTAGCACAAACAGCATGAATGCCCTCAGAGCCACAAGATCTAGTTGAATAAAAAAAAAAAAAAAAATCCAGCACCATTTTTGCATTCAGGCCCCGATGTCTTTTCTCAGGTGCCTGTGAAGCAGCTGCCACACAGTGACGCTGCGTCGTCGCCGCCAGAACAAAGGCCTAATGACTACCTGCAGCCAATGCGATGCGCCGTCAGGAGTGCACAATGGAGCAGCAGGCCAAGCACAGTAATAAAAAAAGTTCCGGCTGTAGTAGCAGCATGGTCGCCAGCTTTTTCTTTTAGTCACACTAGTGCTCTATTTTCCCGTTTACATGCAGTTGTAAGCCAATTAAATTGCCCAGAATGTGTCGTGCAGAGAAAATCTTTGACTGTTATGTTTTTTAGCGCTCTGCTGCATATTGTGCCGACACAAGTGCCTCATCTCCCCACAGTTTAAACACATTATGTATGCTGGGGAAGTATTTGGCTGCAGCTTCACAGATTTTAGAAAGTGGTTTTTGGACAAGAAAGTTGTGTGAAGGTGAATGACTGTTAATTAAAATCACTCAGTTGTTGACGTTGAGGTCATTGGTCTTTGGCTGATTATATTAACATATTTTTGAGCATTGATAGGGTGGTAAACAGGGATAGGCGGGGGGGGGGGGGGGATTAAGAACGCAGCAATGGGCCTGCTCGAGACCGAATGTACTGCTGCTATAGGATCACACAGGCACATAGTACCACGCAAAAACTTTCAACCTGCCTAATTTTCTGCACTTAGATTTTCCAGTTCTGTCCACGAGAGTGTTAACTTTCTCATGGCCACATATCGTCTTTGGACACGTGTACGGTAACAATGATGTGGAGTAAGTGGCTAACTGAACGACTTATTTAAATGGGAGACTCTTCCTGCATGGAGTGGACATGAATGCCCACTCTGTTGGCCCATTACACACTTGTAGTGGTGTGTCTTCGGCAAACCCAATGTGGCTGAGTGATGATTGGTTTGAACAAACGCTGGCATGGAGAGAGTACTTAACGGCCAAGAATTCTCTTTTCTTGTTTTGTCAACCCATAAAGATTAATTAGCTAAAACATACGGAATGCCATGACTGCTGCAATCAAAGTTTGCTGTCACTCAGCTTTACTTATTATTCCTCTGCACACAAAGATGAACTGCTCAGATTTTAATGCTCGGAGGCCAAAGGTCAAAGTCACTGGGACCTCGTATTGCTGTGAATATGAGATCCGGGCTTACCGCGGGGAATTTCATTCCATCTGGTACATTCGCTGATTAACTGATTTTAGTGGTCAAATGTCATTGTGAGCTCAAAAAGTTGTTGTCTCAAGACTGCTTGAGGGGATTTCTCCAACTTTTGATCAGTTGTCCCTTGGACTAACTTTTTCAGATAAAGTGCTCATGTTTCAAAGGTCAGAGTGACTTAAACTGGGAAAATAATATTTACACGGAAACGGCACTGATTGGCGGAGGCATGAAACTGCAGTTATACAGTTATTCTCGTTATGGTTACATTTTTAGTAGTTCAATATTGGTGACAAACAAATTAAACAATAATTAAATCGACTTTATTACACATCAATGAATTTGTGAATCATTTGTATTGTGACTTGGTCCAACACATCATGGTCACACTTCATGCTTTTCCAATGTACTGTAATATTCTTTTTTTATTTTGTAGGCTTATGATCCAAACTGCAGTGGTTGAAGTGATCTACTCGGTTTAGCAAAAGTTTTATCAGAGCCTTTCCTGTTCGTTGACCACTGAACAGCTGAGTACGCTCTCACCGACCTCTTTGCTCCAACATCTCTATATAAGCTTTATTCCCTCTCAGGGTTTGTCGGAGCATGTAGGGAAGTGAATAGAATTTGATAGGAAGGATCGGAGGTAGAGTCAGTGACCAGTAGCGGCAAGCTGAGAGTTGGCTAATACCACAATGTGAGCTGAGCGTCCACTGTGCCAAAGAGAATGGAAATGACCCCAGAACACTTGCTCCCCACAGTGCGTAACATCTGTGGAAGACACTCTCTCTGGTGTTGAATCCCACTCAGTGTGACCAGCGCAGTCATCACTGGCTTCTCCTGCCAGCCTCCTGCTTATCGAATTATTGACTCATCTTCACGGTGCACTGTGGCTCCTTATTGCTCACACATAGTGTACTAAAGCTGTGACTAACACTGAGGTGTTCTTAATGCACATCATTTCCATTTTTCAATCAATAATGAAATAGTTTTCAGCAGCATCTTGATGCCTGTGTGAGAAATACTGTGTCCAACTTCAGGTTAACAAGCCAAAATCTAGAGCTATTACTGCCTCTGCCAGTGCAGTGAAGGCTTTCATCAAGTTTGCATCAGTGACAAGGAGTTCACCACCAGAAATTGGCACGATTGTTTAAAATAAAACACATTATCAGTGTCTGTCTCATCTTATCAAGGAAAACATCAAGCTCCTTGGTGGTAGAACGTAAAGTCAACATGCTGATGAACCAGGCTGCTTTATCTGGCTGGGAAGTAATTGGCTGGCTGGAACCCAGCTACAGGTGCATCCAGGTCAGTGGGCTTTGCGTCAGGTCAGTAGTCTTTCAGGAAAACATCACGTCCTCAACTCTGAGAAAACATTGTGGTGGGAAATCAAGCCTGAGGGGTGGAGTTTGAGAACACTGGCCTTTCACACCGGGTTGGCTAGGCACTGGAGGGTGTGTGTGTGGGAGTGAGATAATTTAAGACATTTAAAGAACAATAATACAACAAAATGTCACTTTCCCGACACCACGCATGAGAATATCGGCATCTACGAGCCTCAGTAAGTCGATTTATCATAATGCTGCCATGTCATTAAATTGACTTGAATAAATCTATACATTACAAAAATTTGCCTAATTGATTGCGAGACCAAAATAAAACAGTGTATTTTTGCTTTGTAGGAAAAAAAAAAAAACACTCCGCATGAAAAGATTACATCAGCGTGACGGTTGCGTCTCACTAACAAAAAATTGAGTGCAATTATTTCTAGAGCTGCTTCCATGCATGTAGCCACATTTAAGCCTGAATTGAAGCCAGGAAAGCCTATTCACACAACATGAGAATTTTCAGGTAGCAATCTTTTAAGCTTTGAAGCTACCAAAAGAATTTCACGGACTGAGTTTAATTTGCAGCCCTGACCCAGGCATTTCTGTGGCACAATAGAAACCTTTGTGTCGAGCCCAGAGGGAAACGTGATGTAACACAGCATAAATGTTTCTCACTGTTCCTGCAGGCTGTTTTCGTATGCTGCGTGACATTAGTTCAGCTAAGATTATTCAGCCTCTCAATACTTATTATGTGAACCACATGTTTCACATAATAAAGGCCCCCTAATTAACTCTGCTTATTTCTGCTCCTTCCGTTCTTTGGCTGTGTTTTCTTTTCACTGCCTTTTCTTTCTTTTTTTTTTTTTTAAATCTTTTCATTTCTCGCTGCCAGTGCAGCTAAACAACTTGTGAATAACACCAGAGAGAGTGAAATCACAGTGCAAGGTGTATGGATGTGGCATGTGCCTGTGATAAGGAAAGACTGCAGAAGCCATGGCTAATGTGAATTCTTCAGGTCTTTGTGTCGTGAGTCCATGTTAGAATTAGAGTTCGGTCCCGAGCTTTAACGTGAAATGAATGGGTAAGCGAGTGAGTGTCATTATCCGGGTGAGAGAGCAATTCCAATCAAAGGCGAGCGTGGCTTATGCATATTTACCCGTAGGCTAGTGTATCTGTGTAGCAAGCAACGCTATAGTTTTGGGAAGGTGTGCATCAGGCAATAGTGCGGTTACACTTTTTCAAAAGTTTTCTGCTTTTGTGCTGCCAAATGTTAAGTTGGCCACTGGAACAGATCAAACTAAATGGAACACAGCAGCGGATCTGCAGCCCGCGCAAAACAAGCGGGACCCCTTGCAACCGCTTCTTCCTTCGGTGCACTGGCGGATCATAAACAACTTCAACTAGCGTACTGATGTTAACTGAACAGTACTGGACCCTTGTCGGATTTTGTTGATGAATCTAAGTCTTGAAGGAAACCCAGGCCGCCGAGGAGTAATGGAATAATTTGCACATGTTAATGGGTGGTTACCATTTTTCAACCACTCCACCACTGCAAATCGTTTGTATGTCCATTCTGTCCTGTGTATATCGTGAGTCTAATGGGTCCGCAAACCCTCCTTTGTTCTGTAACAGGCTGAATGAAGGCTGCGTACGGCTCACATTGTCTCTGTGTGTTTGAACACACGTATTTTGACAGTGCTGTCAGATTTTATATTTGTTCACTCTCTGATATCATATTTTTTTTTAACAATATGTAACTTTCTGTGGGGAGAGAAAGCCTTGAGGCGGTGTGGTGTGTTGTTGCACAGCGGGTCAGCGTCCTCCAGCATGTTGCCGATCATGATGCGCCGCCTGCCCTTAGACACGCGTGTAGCCTCAGGGAGAGCTAACGTGGCACCTGGAAAGCCACTGCGGTTGTTGAAGGAAGACGGTAGGCTTTTGTTGTCTTTGCCTCGCCTGAGTTGGGACTTGGTCTTTTCACTCTTTGAAGACGTGCAGCAAATGGCACAGCCTTGAAAGGCTGCTGTCAGACACACAAATTAGTGAATAATGTGAAGCAGACTTTGGTTTAGAGAAAGAGACACAGTTCGCTTCACACTGCTTTTAGGACATGTGTTTTCTGCATGAGCTCCCGATGTGTTACAATTCAATGAAACAGTGTTCGGATGGTAAGCAAGGGGGAAGGTTTTTCTCTTCCTTTTCCACCCAACTGAGTCCAGTATCACAGGGCTGCCATTGGATTGAAGTCATTTATCTTTCCCATGTGTATATGGCATTATGAGTAATGGTACTTTCACGCTTTTCAGCTCCCTTGATTACTTTGGCCCTGGCTCCTCCTCCCTCGTGCCTTTTTAATTCCAATGACATATTCTTTCAAACGTAATGCGGACAACTTTGACAAAGTCAGACGCAAACTGAAGGAGGACTGAAAGTGAATCGGAGGCTGGCAGAGGTTTTGAAACAGCGGAGCAACATTGGAAAGGGTTCAGATGCCATTAACATTGCTGACACACTGATGGCTGCATTTTCTTGAATTTTTTTTTTTTTTTTTTTACCCTGGAAATATGTCAGTGGACATATTTCAAACCGCTCGCAGGGTATTCCTTTTTGGATTTCTTACAATGTAGTCTCATTCTCTATTCATCATGTTGTTGTTGCTGCTGCTGTTGAAAATGTATGGTACACCCTCACACAGTCTTAGCGTGGCCTGTCTTCTTCCATTTCTCTTTTTGTCTTTTCAATATTTCCCACTTCACCGGGCAGAATTGGCCAAAACGGAACAACAAGGAGAAGCATTTTCCTTTTAAAAATGACAAGAGCGTAGCTAGGAGAGCAGCACAGGTTGTAATCTGTTGCAGCTCCATGTGACAAGTCTTTCCTTTTTAAAAGAATCTGCCTTTCCCCATTGTTGACGCTGTAGCCATGGCAGCCTGTGGTTAGTTGGCTGGCTGGCTGGCTGCTGGTCAGTGCCCAGTTCTTGGTGCTGCTCCAGAGATGAATACTGCTGGGCAAAGCCTGATTAGTTGCGTCTTCATTGTATCTCAGACTGACTTGCACTTTTACACACACACACACACACACACACACAGACGCAAGATTGTCAGTGTGAAAAATTGGATAGTTTTTGGATAACATCTAAGTTTAGGCTTTGATTAAAAAAAAAAAGAAAAAAGAAAAATCTTCCACAACTTGTTGCTGTTGTCATCGTATGGAATCAGAAGACACGTGGGCAAGTGAACATCTGTCTCGCTCTTCTTGTGCCAGTGAAGTATTGCGAACCGTAAACCAGACAAATTATCCTTGATCATAGAGAGCAAGGTTTGAGGAGCATTCACGAAACAAAACTTCTCTATCTGCCAGAGACGCTTGTGTATGAGTCACAGTCCATGACCTCTCCAGATTACCGGACAAGGCTCTCCATGAAATATTTGGAAAGTGTCTTTGTCCTTTTATCATCTTCTTCTCTTCCCCCTCCCTGTCCGTCTCTCGTT
Organism: Pseudorhombus dupliciocellatus; assembly: GCA_016785235.1. Classification (NCBI taxonomy): domain Eukaryota; kingdom Metazoa; phylum Chordata; class Actinopteri; order Pleuronectiformes; family Paralichthyidae; genus Pseudorhombus; species Pseudorhombus dupliciocellatus. Next base: position 6,394,571 of record JAFBJW010000216.1, on the reverse strand, counting down.
CTCTTTCTCTGATGCACCCTTAATGTAGTGTAAAGTCTCTATCAATGCCCTTTCATTATTTCACATTGCCTCATGGACAGATTTTCACATAAAATGCTTGCACGTCTGTGCACAACAACATGAATCAGTAAATGTGCTGTAGATTTGCTGTGATTACCTAATTAAGCCTTCGGTGCACAAGATTATTGTTCAGTGGCCAAGCATGCTTAGAGAGGGGACTGAAAATTCCCTTTCACATAGACACATCTGACTCATACAGCCCAGCACTGCGCTGTCTGTCTGTCTGTCGGTTTCCTCGGTGGCTTTGTCGTGCACACGCATACATCACCGTATCCCCCTAAAACCCACTCCATGTCAACTTTTATGCAGAGAACACAACGTCTTCAATCTGCTGCATTGTGCTTTTGACGCCTCCACAATGTTGGCGGTCCAGTTTATCTTCACATGTCAGACAGCCCCCCCCACCCCCCTCCAAGCCATTCTCAATGGCTGCTGGGGATTCATCAGCAATCAGTCAGCAGCAAAGACACAAACACACACAGTGAGCAGGAACAGGTTGCCCAAGGCCGTTGCTGGAATGACTGGCTAACCACCAGGAGTTACATGGACTGCTTAAAGTCTATCAGTCAATAGTCCATCACCCCTGGTCCTCTCTGCCATGGTGGTTTAGATCTAGCCTCAGGCTGTGTGTCCGTGTCTGCGTGTGTGCGTGTTTGTGAGTGTGAAATCCTTTTGTCACAAGGATGTGGTGCGACTGAAACTCCATAAACAAATGAAGACCCAATAGTTTGCTAAAATAATATTCCAGCCCTGATGGAGCCACGCTGTCCAGAAGTCATCTTCCTATTGTTGTGAAATGTGCAAATTTAGGAAGCAAGCTGAGTGAAAGCGAACATCAAGCATCGACAGCACTGAAACATAAGTTCTCTCGTGGTCTCTGATTACAGCGCAAACCAGACAACACCATGAATTGTGATTTATGTCTCTCTCTCGACAGGGATGTTTGCTGGCTAAACCCAAATGTACGCATGACTCCCCATTTGTACAAACGGCACGTGCATCAGCCACCAGCGGATGTTCAGTCAACTTCTCACACACGCACACGCTCCTCTGTGAGCAATCCCAGGCGAGATGGGGAAACGTATTTACCTCTTATTATTACTGTCATTAAATGATCCCGTATGGCTCTGAGCAATTAATCGGAGAAGTCTGTGGCATTTCAGGATTATCAGAGAAAAAGGATTTTAGTGTGCGATACTTGAAATTGAGACTCGGAAGTTCTCTCCTGTTCTATTTCAGTGATCCAGATTTAATTTTCGTGACTGCCAAGTAAAACCAGACTGACAGATTCTTATTTTCTCCAGTCCTTCTTTATTTGCCCTAAACATTGAAATGTACCCTTTTGAAAATGCTATATAGCCTCAGCATTAACATACATTTGTCACTTAGGTTAAACCATTTAAACCCCTTACATCTTTGCCCATTTGTCACTGCCCAAGGCAACGACACCCACATCGTTGCATCCCCTTTTCTCTCTCCTGCTATCGCACAGCTGCAAAAAAATGCTTTTCATTTTTCGGTCGGAACGCAGCTTTAGGGCCCTGGCGCAGTGTGGAGCATGTGTCGGAAGATTTCGATAATACACAAAGCGAAATGAGTCAATCTCCAGGCGACGTAAAATAGAGGATGCTAAATTGAGTTGATGTTCGCGTTAGGCCGTGCAAAATATCAGAATTCACCGGCAGATCTGTTCTCTCTACCGTGCTCATGTTTTGTTCGAGCCATTTATTCAGAGCATCGCTTAAACTTAAACTGCATATTCACCATCGTGATTATGCAAGTAGAGAAGGAAAGACGTGCTCAGGATGATTTGAAATCCAGACACAGGCTTTATGCTAAATGACAATGCGTTTTGTTTAACTTACCGTTGAAGTACACTCATCCTGCCCAGTTTTTATTCAAGGTAATAGAACATTGTATTTTGGACAAACTTTAATTGCCTCACATCCATTTTATCCAGGGCTTTGATAGGTAAGGTGACTAAAATGCAAATACATCACGAGCACCATTAGTGACTGAGCCGTGTCAGGTAGATTTCCATTTACAACAATCCCGCTCTGCCTCCTAAGTCAAACTGGGTGTTTTTCATTTTTTTGATAAAGAGCTGTAGTTCCATATTGTATGTGTTGTTTAAGACCCTGTTTTCCATAAATGTGCACACACACTCTTTGGTTTTTACCGCTTTCATGACTTGTAAAGGTCACCTCACGCTAAATATAAGTATGAATGGCAACAAGCTGTGGGTGTTGGAGTTTGACATTCTACGCAGTTTAGTTTGAGCCTTGTTTATGTGAGACACACACTGGTTGTGACCAGTAGCCTTCTAAGAAAAAGTACTCAAACGGTTCATAAAAGCTCCAAATCCTCATTCCCAGTGGTGCAGCGCTTAGTAATTCTGTCTGTGCTGTTGGATGACTGTATATTGGTGTGTTTGCATACACATTTGTGTGTACTAAATGAGTCCGCTGTGGAATGTAACTGTTTTTTATGCTTTTATGCTTTTTATTATGCTTTCTAGAGGGGCTTATAGGCCCCTTCAGCCATGACTAAAGCCTTTCCCCCACTTCAAAAATGCCTCTGCCAGCAACTCTAACCTCCCTGGGGTGATTTCTCTCTCTTTATCCACAGTGCCATGCATGGATTTGCAACTACTTTCCAGCCATATGCTATACCTTTATATTTAAAGTTCTTAAAGCCTGCGTTTTCCATTTGAAAAATATTCCTTTACACTTTTATAGCCAACAAACACACTGGAATAAATGCTTCTTGGAATGGAATATAGCAGCCACTAAAATGGCTTATAATTTAAAAGTGCACCAATTTCTGAGCACTGGTTTCCCAAGCTCCACTGAAGACCTCGTTGATCTGTTGTTAAGGTGTTTCGGGTGTTGTCGTTTTTCGTATTGCACAAATTCCACACCAAGTTTCATATCGAACAAAAAAAAAATGTTGAATCACTTAATTACACAAAGTCCCATGCTTGCTCATACTCCCTTGTGTTAACAATATGGTGTAATGTTGTTGCCATCGCTGCTGACAGTCACACTTTCAGCTGCAGTTCTTTCTCTCCACTCTCTTTTTTACCTGACATTCAGGAGTGTGTGTGTGTGTGTGCGTGCGTGTGCGTGCGTGTGCGTGTGCAAGAGACCATCCTGGGTGTGCACGTGTGTCCCTGTTACTTTGTGTGTGTGAAACACATCTATTACACCAAGATTTCCATGTTCTCTTTCCACAAAGAGAGAAAGGGGCAACTCAGGATGTATTTTACGACATCTTCACAGGGGAACGGCCTATTCATTTTCAGGCCCTCCGATGTAGTCGCTCTGCTCGGCTGTGAGCTCTGCTGTGGACACCACAGTGGAAGTAATTTCCTGCTCCCTTGAACAGATATAACAGACTTCTTCTCTTTTCAATCCATTATTCCTCTGATGGGCTTCAAGTTGTTCAGCATTGTCCCGAAATCTGAGCTCAAGGTGTCGATGTATAGTTTCTGGTGAATGTGACACTCTGTGGACGGGGGTCGTCTCAGCCAGATCGTCCTCCAAATGACATCATCAGTGTAAGATGGCCAGGAGACGTTGGCCTGATATATGAATAAACATGCAAATCAATCAAATAATCAAAATGAAGTTTACTGTATAACATTGCGTTCCTTAGTAGCATTGTTTGTACATTATATAGCTCTCTCTACCCCTTGGTTAAGAAAATCAACACAGATGTGCCCCCTGGTTTAAAAGGAAAAAAAAAGGAGAAGTCAAGCTGTGAAACGCACGTTTTCCATTTCTCCCTCTGTCTTCACTAGGAGCCGACGAAGATGTCCCACCCGTGACTGTCAGACTGACGGTTAACACCTGTTATCTGACAGCTAGAGACACCAAGATTAAGAGAGACGCAGTTAAGTAGGTTTGGATGACAGATTTACCATGACAGACAGAAAAGTACGAGCCAGTCAGACTGGGCTGATGCAGCTGAGGCATGAGTCAGCAACAAAGGAGATAAGAGAAGCAGCCGCACGACACGTCGCCGGACGAGAGCTATCATGAGCGGATCCAGAGATGTGCCTGTCACAGGTGCTGCCACTGTCAAATGCTATGTATTTCTATGCAGTATTTTATACTAGAGCTGGATGAGAGTATCATATCAGATGATTGGTTCGGCTCCACAGAGCAGACAGGTTAATATTTGCAAACCCACACCTGCAAAGCTCCTAACAGGACTCCACCCACCCCTTGAGTTTGTCTTCAAGTCAAATCTTGTTCATCGTTCTATCAACATATGAGTTGCTGCAATTTAAATGTTTTACAAGCCACTGAGAACCTGTTCACCACTGTTCATTTCTGCGTGACCATTTTCATATATTTGCTAGTTTGCCGACAGTATAGTGACAGTGATGTGAGCAGAAGTGAAGCAGCTGACTTCATAAAAGCTTATTTATATGTTAAAGAACAAACTTGAGTCCAGAGCTTCGGCGTTATACCTGTGATTGCACCTTTGAGCATGTAAATGTCATTTACACGCACACAAAAGGTCAACTTTATTGTCCCATGATGGGAAATTGATGTGGTCAAACAAATTAACATGAAAACACCCAAACAAACCAGATCTAAAGCAACAGAAAATGCCGAATCAGTTTCTTTTAAAAATCTTCAGAGGATTCTTATTTTTGATGTCAAAGCTGAAATAAGTGCAAATGCTCGACTTTTCTTTTATTTCAGTTGATTGTTGCACGAAGCCAAAAGATCTGTCGAGTGGAACGTTTTCTAATTCCGCCCAGTCACGCCGCCATCCATTTCTACTCACCGCGGCTCCTCTCGCCGCCTGCTGCTTTCTGTTAATGGAGATATCACCTCCTCCCTCACCATCCCCTTCTCCTTTTTGTACTTTTCACTCCGCTCCACTTTCGCTTCCCTCCTTCCGAAGCCTTCTGCTGTGCCTCCTCTCTGGCCCACTCAGTGAAACTAATCGACAGTAAGCCATCACTCAGAGCACTCTGCATTTCATTGTTGGTTATCCAAGACGTCCTCCCTCCCCAGCTCCCCCGCTCCCTCCCTCATTGTGCTGTAAATCAACAATTGAATCATGACAAGTAGAAGAGACAGTCAAGGCAGAAAAACAAAAAACAAATAAGGTTTATTATTGAGTGCAATTCCAGAAGGCAGGCAGGATGACTTTCTGTCCACGTGATTGTGTGTTTGCTTATAGCGAATGTAAAGAGCTCTATTGACAAACAATTAAAATCTTTTTTGAATCAAGACATAACGAGAGACAAACCATAACCAAAGGCCGTAATGACTGTGAATCGTTGATGCAACATAAAAGTGTTTTTCTGCTGAATTAAATGAAGAGATGGACTCGGTCATCTACCTTAAATGGCATCAAAATTCTTCTCTCTTCTCTACGTTGATTAGCTGAATGTTTCAGTTTAGCCTGCTTTCTCAAGGATAAGCAAACAGACAGAAGAACGAGAACCTTTCTCAGTTTGGACCATTCAGACACAATGGATGTCTCACGCTGTAACAACTCCAGCCATCCTCCCTCCAAAGTCTTAACAGGATTCTCGTGCTCATCAGAATCAGACAAATTAAGATACCTGTCGAGTTTTATCTCACGCACGCGAGGTAATAGAATTCCATCACAGATCATTAACTTCCTGCTGTGCCGCTCCTTCCTCTCAGGCCTTTTTCTTTCTCTTTGATTAGATGTGTTTCTTCTTTCAGCAGCAGGTAAAGTTTTATTTTATCTCAACATGTGATTTTTTTTAATCATGTGATTATTTCTTCTTCCATAAGCATCTCTTCCACAAATACTCATGTAACCCAAATCACCTATAGACTCTGCCCTGCCACCTGTGAAATGTTTGATGCCAATTAAACGCAGTGGCTTGTTTCCCTCCTCGGTTTGTTTTGATGCAGGGACTGGGAGGGAGTTGTATGTCGCAGAGCAATTATGGCCTGTCTGTGTCTCACATGCTGTTGCACCAAAAGGAAGGCAACCTCGGAATCGTCTTGATGGGATTGTGGATAAAGACAAATTAAATCAAAATCACTGTAAACTAATTGTTTTCGCTACTGGGGGTTGGGGGAGATCAGAGTTTATGGCCCTTTTAATGAGCTGTTCAGGGGGAAAAAAAACACAGCAGCAATAAAATAATAATAAAAAAAAAATACTGCTGCAATGGTTGCAAATCTTAATGTACAGGTTTGGAGGGTCCGGGAGAAAGTGAGTGGGAAGAATTTATGTTCTGATAATGACCCAGTAGTCTGCTCCCGCCTAGTTTTGCTTAAGGTGCAGGACTTGTGCAGCAGTCAATATGCCTAATTGCTCTGGTATTGCTAACTGCATCTCACACTGAAGCACTGGGACTGTAAAAGTCAGAGCTGATGCTCATAGTACTTATGGACGTGATGTAATGACTTTGTCCCTCTCCTCTCATGGGCGCTGGAGTTGCTTAACGTGCTCCTGATGGAGTCGGAGGAAGGAAACAAATATTTCAACTCATTATTTCTACATTTATGCAATTTGTTTTTCTTAGAAACCTTATCATACGGTCGCCTTCACTATATTCAATCAAATGGCAGAAAAAAGCAGTGAAACCACAATGTTTCAACCTGAAACACTGAGCTCGAATTTGGAGAAATGCTCTGCGAAGATGAGTGCAACGGCAGGTTTTGGAGAGCAGGGTGATAATGTGGGTCAGATCGCTGCTGCAAATAACCTTTCTAACATGTTAACATAACATATTCATGGCATTAGCTGGCCGCGCGCGTCCCCTGCGATGGCCTTGCACTTCTCAGCAGACAAATAAGTCACTTGGGATCTGTTGTGGATGAAAGCACACTGCACGCTCTCATCCGTGCACAAATTAATGCAATAAGAAAAAAGAAAAGATCTTGTGACAGTCTCTGTCATCTGTGTAGAGGAGGTATATGTCCCTCCCTGACTGCAAACTGTGACCTATGAAAATTCTGTTGGGGATATTTTCAGGCACATCAATTACTTGGCCTTGAACTCGTCCATAACATTTGCTCATGCCGCGCCAGGACCGCTACACATAATTAACTCCTCCAAGGCTCAGACATGGCGATGCCATCAATTAATGTTAGAAGTGTGATATAATGCGTTTCAGTGCTCACCACTGAAGCAATTATCGCCTCCTAACCGAGCTGAATGGCTCTGAATCTTCACTTTTAAACCTCCAACCGCCTTTACTGTTAAACTAACTGCATCATAAACACGCTCCCACGCGGAAACATCCCTGTAAGAGACAAATGGAGAATGAGATGATTTGTTTTAACTGCCTCATTATAGGAGCCAACAATCAGAGATATGCTTTCATATTGTGGTGCCCGCCACAGTGTTGGGGGGGGGGGCTGGGTTTTCTCATTTACGTGGCGTGTAAACTTTCTGTGAGATGATGAAACATTTTGACTTCACTGGCTTCACTGAATTTGTGAAAATAAACACACAGTTAATTAACAATTGTTGACTGCAAACCAGTAGTGGTGCCTCTCGCTGCTTCTTGCTCGTTAACAAAGCTGGAAATGGAGCGAGAAAGAAGATGTGGGAATTATCCCTAGGCCAGTCCTCTGAAGATTATATTGTGAAACTACATCAGTAATGGTGATGAACATGGCGTTGAAGAAGGATCCTGTAGTTTCCCATCAGAATTGTTGGAAACCCTCTAATTAGAAAACAACTGCAAAATGCTTTTTTCAGTCTTAGTATTTATTTCACTTGATTTGATTTATTTCAGGGATCTAGTGGGACCTTATTACTCTTTCCATTAATATTCTACATACCATGAGCATTACTATCATTATTTAGCATGTTTGGGGCTCTAATAGGACAGACAGTTTAAGGGATGAAAAGGGGAGTGAGTGGTAAAGACATGCAGCACAGGGTCAGGGTGAAAAAACCTCCTCCTTAGATAATTTATCATTACTATTATTATTATGACAGCCGGTCTCCAATCAGGGGCACTGCCACTTTAACGTGTCCTTACGAACATCTTTTGTCTACTGATTTATTTTTCTTTGTCTTTACTCGTCGTATTTTGAAGGCTTCACTATTAGCTGAACATTTATTTTATTAACTAATAGAAATTCTATTTCATACTTTTAATAGCAAAATAAATGGAAGGTCTTTGAGAGGTCCTGAGGGCAGCAGTGTACTCTTCATAATGGACGTCATAGTAATAACCTCCCCTTTTCCTGCCCTTGATTACCCAATCTTCCTTCGGCCTCTCTTCAACTATTATCTCTCACCCCACTCACCCTGCTGCCTCCAGTACAGCTTCCTCTCATCTTCTCTTCCCCCTTTCAACTCTTATCTCTCGGTTAACCCTTTACTTTCCCCTCGGTTCATCCACGGGGTTGGATCCCATTTCATGTCGCCTCCTCTGTTTCCACATTCTGCTGGCACCATACATCCGTCTTTATGATCTACTTTTGTCTCTGGCGACGAGCAGCGGCGGCACAGGGCGCAGAGTCGCTCACACTGTGCCAGCAAGCCACCCATTTCTGTAGAGTTCCGGTTTTCTGAGGATGATGTGCTCCTCCCTTTGCATCGGTGCAACATGTTTGTACGTTGTCCCTTGTTGGAAGGATCATTCCATTCCACTGCAACATCACTGTAAACAAATACATTTTCCCAGGCAGTTAATATGACGTGACTTGTAGTGACTGATGCAGAGCGCAGTAATGCAGTGTCCCAGGATAAGAGTTGTCATGTCCCCACAGATTAGAGGTTTCACAAGCCTCTGCCACAGGGGACGACTCTCAATGTTTAGAGCCGCACTGGTGAGGTGGACGGGCTGAAAATCCCCAGCGGTAATTTTATTTACAGGAAATGTTGTTTCTGGCTTTCTTTCCTCATATTACTGTCATATCAGATTCTTATCCAGAGCCGCACTAGCTCCACTTTTAGACTCTTTCTCCGGCTAAATCAATTAGTCCTCCCTAATGTACAGCCTAATGTTGTAAAGGCTGCAGACGTTCCTCAGGAAATAGCCACAGACGCTATGCATATTGTAGCCGATGACACTTGGAACCTTGTTACAGGAAGGAGCTGCTGCACAACTGGTTGAGCATCAACAATGCTGGTGGTCGTGACAACGGGGATGGCGACGCCTGCATCTTATTCCCTCGGGCTACATCCGCCATAGACGTACATAGATCTGTACCATCTGTACCATCGGACCTGAAACGCAGTATCATTTGATCATATGGTCAGGAAGCAAATCCAAGTGGTTGTGTCATTATTGTTCCCATATTCTGACCTCCCAGACCAAGAGACCCCGAGGTGTTTCCAAACTTCTCCATTACCTTATGCCTTGGTGCTGATCCCTTTACTGTTCATCTAACGCCAGCTTATCAGCAGACTAAACATCAGCCTGTAAGTCATTGTGGGGAGGTTATTGTGCTGACATAAGCGTTTAGCCATGCCTGACAGCAGCTGCACAGAGGAGTTAGCATGGCTGTAGACAGTGGGGATCTAATGGACTGCGGCTACAAGGCATATTTTTTCAACGGGGCTGCTTTTGTCTCGTCTTTCAGCTGCCGCTGCTTGCTTTTTCTTTTCTCTTCCATTCGAAGTTGTCTCGATTTTTGTTTCATTCCCGGGGCTCAGTACCAGGATGTCAAGGATGAATACCTTAAATGCATCACTAATGGCTTTATGCTACATGTCATGAAAGCCATTTTGGAAAGAGCCCATTTCCATGCTTTGAAGTGTGCTCTTTCTGCAGAACGGCTCTTATATTAGACTCCCTTTAAAAACGTCACAGCTCTGCTGCCGTTACCACCACCCAATTTCTTTGGGATAAATGTAAGACCTTGAGCCAGAAATTGAACCTGCCATCCATGAGTAAACTGCGTTAGCTGTTGGCCTCTGTTAGACTTACTGAAGACATCTTTGAATGTAAATGAAATGCTACGTGAGCCTGATGGATTAATATGTATTTACACCGCCGAGCGCAGGCACACGAGCATGAGGAACGACTTCAGCCATGCTCATTTTTATAGCCTGTTTTATAGTCACCTCAGCACCTCGGTCTAATATGCTCTTGCTTTTGAAGAGTCTATTTATGAGATTGTTTCAGTTCATTTCATGTCTGCTTCTGAGTGAAAATTAAATCCAAGGAGAGCTGCAGGTATTTAGGGGGGAAGCTGTGCTGTGTCTGCGACCAGTGTGTGCTTCAATTTCCCCCGTTACAGTTATAAGATTCCAGGTGTAAAGACACCTAAACGCAAGTCGAGGACGGAGCTAGACTCTCGTCTCTCCACTCTCCAGCAGAGCAGAGTCACGCTGTGTGCTGCAGTGCTCTCTGTCTCCTGCATGAGCATGAGATGAGGCTCCATGTATGAGTAATGCCTTCCCTTGTGATTCCCTCGCTCCCTATAATTCACTCGCTGCTCCGTCCCAGCATGGTAAGAAGCCCATCTAGAGTGATCAGTGCATATATTGAGAGTTGCACAGTCTGAAATGACTTTGGGGAAGTTTTTTTTTTCTTTCTTTCTTTTTTTTTTTGTTTTTTTTTCCTATCATAACTTACGTGTTGCAGCTCAAAAGTAAAGGTTTCCTTTGCACTCATTTCCTCTTTTAATTTGACCTGATTGTGTGGAGACAAGCTGGGGAGAAAATAGAGTAGTAGGACAACGACTTAAATGTGTCCAAACAGATGAAAAAAAAAAAGGGAGAGGGCTTATAGGATCGGTTTGATGCATTTTAAATCACCGCCAGCTGGACATGTCATCTGCTCATTGGCATGAGACAAAACGTTTCCCTTCAGTGGACTGAAAGTTTAAGTTGACATCCCAACTCCCTGCAGGGAATTACACTCGTACACTCAGTGTGTGTGAGTGTGTGTGTGTGTGTGTGTGTGTGTGTGTGTGTCTGTCTGTCTGTCCAGAAAAGTGCACGCACTTACACAGCAGGCTCCATGTTGGTGAGGTCGTGCTGTGAGAAGAGAGCAGAGATGTGTAATTATGGGTGATCTGATCTGTGTTAATCTCAATCTCATCCTCCAGACCTCTCAGTCACATTTGTGACGTGGCGGTTGGATTCTGTATTTTGTGGGCGCAGCAACATGGAGGGAAGTAAAGAGAGAAAAGAAACATTGCAAAGCCACTATAGAAAAGAGTGCTGGAGAAAGAGTGGAGATTTAGAGGATAATACGTAGAGAGCGTGGATTCTTTTGTCGAAGTTAGGAAAATATCGAACACGTTGGCTGGGCAACTGAGGCCCTGTTGTTTCCCCCGAATAAATCAAGGTGTCAGAGTTTTGAAGCTTTGCTGCAAAAGCCTGATTCAGTGCTTCAGTGTGGTGTCTGCGTGCACTGGCCTTTCAAACACAAGTGGAGATGGAGCCACTGGTTCACTGGAGACAGAGAGCTGGTAGAGACGACGAGTGTCTTCTCTTCCTGCCCTTTTTAAAAGCAGGACAATAGTGAATGTAAACCTTTACAACAACAATCAATTTTTTTTTTTTTCCACAGTCTCCAACCTCTGGCTTCCATTAGTGCTCCCGTCATCTGTAAAAAGGTTCGAGATCAATCAAAACGACAACGGAATGTTTTCAGAAAGTGGACGCTTCCTCGCCCTCGGTTTTCTCTTTGTCTGTTCTGTGGTGACTCAGCACATTTTAAAAGGAGGAACAACAGAACATGTGACTCACAGTCACGATCCTTCAGCAGGCCATTTGATAAAGGTGTTGCAGTAAAGTGCTTTTTACTGCTGAGGGTCAGTACTTATTTTTACGTCCCTACTCTGACCTCCAACTATGTTTGCCCATGCAAATCTTTAAGGAGGGTGTTTACGCTCACACTCCCTCTCTCATTGGGCATGGCTGAATTATTGGCTATGGTTGCATCCCTCTAAAAGTGACCTACTTCTTCCTTTCATATAAACTGCTGTAAGAGTGCCTCTGTAAAGAGAAAGCCGAACATTTACTGTAACTTTATTCTCTTTTTTCTCCACAGTGAACAAGCACAAGCCATGGATTGAGACGTCCTACCATGGCGTGATCACAGAGAACCTGGACACCGTACTGCTGGACCCCCCTCTGGTTGCTCTAGACAAGGATGCCCCAGTCCCCTATGCTGGTAGGAAACCCCAGGATACTCCAAGTATCCACAGACACTTACAAAGCACAAGTTACAAACCCACAAACACAGGGGCCAAGACTGGGATGCTTCAGTAATGTGCGCAGGCAGCTGTGGCAACGCAGAAACAAACGGTTGGTCAGACAGTTCTCTGTCCTCAGGTTTTGTCATGGTGACTGAATGCCATATATTCCAGTTCCAGAAATCTGTCTGCCTCTTCACTTTCCCGACAACCACTCCTGTGACGTACAGGAACGTAAAAACAGCTTGACAGTTAGTGCTGTTCCTTTATATAAAGCTATTAGTCTCGATTTAAAAGGGTTTAGATAAGGCAGATTTTTCTTTTTTGTTAAAAGGCAGACAACAGATTTCTTCAAGGTTCGTGAAATTTCTTTCTCTCTCATCTTGTGACATCCGTGGTTTCCACTTAAGTTGCATCTTTTTCACTCCCCCTGACAAGGACGTGTTCACGGCGTCTACTAATTGAAGCCATGTGTCATCCTTTTTCTTTTCCTCGTAAGCTGAGCTGAAATGCCCCATTAACCTGAGCAAAAGATTTCCCTCAAATGCATCTCTTCTTCCCGAGGGCTGTCAGCTTTTGGTGCTGTAAATATTCATTTTCCAGCGGCCAAGCTTGTCCAGAATATCGAGCAGCGCAAATAAGAAGCAATGTTTTTGTCTTATTTACAGTGTAGTTTGTTGTGCATCTCGGCTGTATTTTTGTGCATTTCTATTCAGATTGTGCTATTTTTGCTCAATCCAGCCTGAGCAATAAACTCAGAACTCTCACAGAGCCTAGAAATGTGTGCGTGTAGACATTTACAGGCTATATGTGGATATGCATAAAGTGTGAACTAACAGAAATTGGACTGAAATGTCACAGATTTGAACTGCCTGTGCTGTAATGATTGAGGAATGGAACACAGAACACGATCACTACGTGACACCCACAACCATGAGCAGCCGTGTCATCCATCATTGTATTCAGTCTATGGTTGTGCATTGGAAACCATAAGAGTGGGGGGGGGGGGGGGGGTTGACTTAGGAATGTGTCGTATATAAAAGTAGATTTATAGATTCTCTGCAGTCACTGAAGAACTCACTGTAGAACTCTGAGAACTCTGAGAACTCACTGTCGGCGTTGAACTAAAAAAAAGCTTTCAGAGCCTGGTAGGACAGTAAAACCTCCCCTGGCACCAAATGAAGGAAAACATCTCCTGGACAACACTTAATGGTTTCCATTAAAGTGGGTGTTGGGAGTGTAGCCCAGTCAGTCACATAACAGGTACAGTACAGATGTAGCATGCATGCTGGACATCGTTATACATACACCCCATTCTCCAGATAATCAGGAGCCGATTATGTTGTCTAACAAGGGCTGGAATCAGGCAGCTGTCGTACAGGTACACCAGCGCTGACAGTGACAGCAAGGAGAGAGCTGTTATAATTAGACAAAGTATTCTGAGGCTCAAAGGCAAACAAAGAGGGTTTTTGGCAGCAAACGCTTAACAGCTCATTATAGCCAAATGGCTCCTATTAATCCCAGAGCTGACAACCATGGAAAACTGATGCTCAGCGATTTTTCTTCTGCCGTTTTCATTTTTTTCTTCTTCTTCTGCTGATGCCACAGCCTCACTTTTGTCTTTTTCAATTTATGTGTTTTCGGTTGTATAATTTAATGGGTAAATAGAGCAAGCCTTAAACCATGTGGAACAGCATGGATTCATGTTAAAAGCTCATCTTTTTTCTCCCCCATCATTTCTGCTTTAGGCTCTCTAACGGCCCTGGACTGTATATGTGCTGTAAAATAAAATAAATATGTACCGTTATTTAAATATTGAATACATCTTTGGAGGGGTGACACAAGATTGTGTTATTGAAGATATGAAAAAGAAAGGTATGTATTAAAAATAGCTCCTTCATATTCGCTCGTCATTCATTCGTATCTCAAAGTATCTAAAAGTGGAGCTGCAAAGATCTCACGAGTATTGTTCTTGTGTAATCCAGTGCTGGTGATCTCCAGTAATTTACAGCACATAGCTTATCCCTGGTCACCAAAGCTGTGAAGTCTTAATAACTAAAGAGGAAATGACTTGGGATTGCTTCGCTCCCAGATTAACACATTGTTTGTTGACTTAAGAAGGTCAGGCTTGGCGGAGCTGTGGGGGAGAAGGAAAGGAAGAAGCAGAAAGTGCACACACTGGCTGCTGACTGGTGATTTTTCTCATTGAATGTTTCTCATTCAATGCGACCTAACGACTGAAACCCGTACAATAGTTACCGAGGAGACTGTGTGAAACAAATGGCCCAATTTGTCTCTTTTTATTTGTCTACCACTCTCTTACACGTTTTTCTAAGCATCTCCCCCCACCAGTGCCCCGATACTCTTCTTCCTCAGTCCAGCTATCCTTCCTCTTCTTCGGTATCACACACATTGCGCCCAGCAAGCCCATATCCAGTCACATATGCATTACCAACACACTCTATCATCAATCGTGGTTTTGTTTTACTGCAGAGGAGGAGTGGGCTGCTCTTCTGGCTCCACATTAATTGAATTGAGGGAACACAGACCAGGATTGTTAAGTTCTAGCCTCTGTTTTTTTTTTCCTTTCTTTCTCATTGTCCTTTATTCCCAGTCCCCTCTGCTGCTTGCGCTTCCCCTCTTTGTCTCATGTTTTCATTTCTTACACTCACTTCACCTTTTTATCCACATCTTCATCTCTCTTTTCCGTCCCGTCTCCTTGTTCTGTTGTTGTCCCGTGGCACCACATTTCACTTTGATGTAAACTACCCACAGTGGGCCTAACCTCAACATTACAAGCGGAGACAGGCATCCCGGAGATTCATTGTTATTGCTCCACGCCATGATGGCGTCGTCTATTCCTTACCTCCCCGGTCCCCACCCAGCGTCTCCGTCAGAGCAAAGGTGCGGGTCGAGGAGTATGTGCTGATCGAGCGTTCTCAATCAAATTAGCATGAGGAATGGTGGCAGTGGACCCTTGGGTGCTGCAAGGCAGGCAGGCAGTTTCATTTGTCTATTCTTTATCTCAAGGCCACAGTCAACAGGCATGGATCCTCGCCATTCATCATGGTACCAGTATAATGCAGTGTTGCACATCTCTGCTGAACTCACACAGAGAAAAGGAACAAAAGTACTTTGAGAAGTGGAGGAAAATGGAGGCAGAATAGCTGAGGGGGAAAGTATGATGGATGATAAAAACAAGAGAGGTGCATGATTAACAGAAGAGGGGTTTTGATCATGTTAGAATACCTGTGAACCAGCTGACTGGTAACCAGGGACTCGACTGTAACCGTGTTAACGTCCTGGTTTCGGTATTGTGGTGGAGCAAAGTGTGTTTTGCATCTGCTGATTAATAAAACAAAGTGTACACAAATAGAAGCATGTTTGAGAACAATTTAAAAAGGAAAGGCAGCATCGAGCACATTACATTTAATCATATTAGTTTGGAATCCAGATTTGATCGCAACATCATTACAACCTGATTACATCTGTGCACTGACAGATTTATTGTTTTGCGTAAAGAAACAATGCCACGACAACAATATCAGCTTTTGATATGTACACGTCTATCCAGGATAGAAGATAATAAAACCGTTGTCTAACATGCACTGAATTCCTTGTATTATCCCGAGGGCGTGTGTGTGACAGAAAATGTCCGACTCAGTTGCTCTGCGTGGAGATGTTCTTCCAGAACCCCAGGGAAGGGAACCCATTTGAGAACAGCAGATTGATGCCATACTCATGTGAGACGCTGACAAAGATGCTGACGTGGAAAGGCAGGATTTGGGAGCTTTGGGTCATGAGGGCTGTAACTGATTTCCCTGGCAAATGATTAAAGTTAACATTCTGTACCTGAACACTCTGGAGATTTTCCTGTTGTTGTTAATGCTTCTGCTCCAGATAATCTCCTGCTGCGTTCTGTGCACATGAAAAGCGAGATCCAGACGTTGTGCTGATTCTGTGAGTGAAAGCGACCTAAACTGAAATGGGTAGTAGATGGAGAAGTGAAATTCAATAACATTTTTGAACAGATAATCCAGTTCTAGTCGTGGCTGCGTCGTTGCGAAGCAGTCGGTTTCACTTTGCTAAATCTCTAATCTACCCACAGTCGCTACTTGAGAGGCAAACGGCACCGGAACGACAAAAGCAAAAGTGCTAATTAAACTGCAGGACCCAACAAAGCAGAAGCTGTGACTCACTTCAAAGGTGACGAGGAAGGGGACCATGGAAGGAGGGAGACAAAGAGATGTTAGGAAAAGGGAGAGGTGGGGAGAGAGGAAGAGATGAAAGCAAGAAACAAAGGTAGATCCGGGAAATGGGGATATGTAGAGCGTATGTGGGAGAGCGAGACAGGAAAGAGGACGATGTGATGGATCATCAAAGGATAAGCATGGATATTGAAGGGACAGTCTGATCAAACCACGCAGGTGCCTGACCGTCTGCCCCGAGGGAGAAGAGGAACATATCACTTTGCTTGCCTGCCTCTTTCTTCCTCTCTCCCGCTCCCTCTCCCTCTCTCTCTCTCTCTCTCACCCTGTCCTCTTTGCCTTTGTGCTGCTGTTAAATTTCTGCAGTGGGTGCTTAGTCGTGAGGTAATACTGAGGCAAGTCTGCAACATGAAACAAATGCACAGCTTCAAAGATGTGCTGCGCTGTTTAGGACTGACACCTTCCCGTAGATTTCCAGCCCAGCACGGCCAATAGGAGCATGTTATTATTATTTTTATTAAACCATAACTCCTTTATTATGCGTCTTGTTGTGGTTTTACTGTTGACTGTTATCATCAGCCGACCCTGTTTACTACCTGCTGAGCATGAAATGGCAATAAATGTACCCAGACAGGTAACAGGAAACAGTTACAGTCGCTTATTTTAATCTGGTAGGAACCAAAACAAAGATAAAATAAGAGATAATTCTGGTTTTGCTGCCATAGTCTGCTGGATGTGGAATGAGATAAAATTGTTATAGTCACTTTTAGTGGCGTGCCTTCAATTAGAATAATACTGCATCATGAAGTAAGACAGCACATACCTCTGTTGAGGCTTAAATTGCACCATATTGCTCATTTACTCAAATATCAGTCCTCAAAAAAATCATTATCGATGCATTGTCCCCTTAGAAATCAGCCAAAATGTCAAGCAAATGACCCCCAGAAGCCCTTTCAACATTTATTGGGTTCTCTCTTGGCTAACGTCCCTCCCCTTAACTAAGTATCATGGAAATTCATCCAGTGATGTGCAGTCTTGCTGGTAACCAAACAAACATTTAGGAGGGGAAGAGTTTTCACCTTCTGTTTTCACTTCATGTTATGAACCAATAAAATGTAAAAAAAAAAAATTTAAAAAAACACAAGAGCAGCCCAGATACACAATTTCTGTCTGGTTTTGGAGTTGTAGCCCAGTTGTTGTCCTCACACTGTGCCTCATTCATTTTTTTGTGTCTAGGAGCAGGAGACGGGTTCTCAGTGAACTGTCAGAGAGTGTGTATTGATATCTCCTCCTCGCCTTAGGACATTAGGTTCAATGCTACGCCTCCACAGCCATCTCTCTGTTTGCTCCCAGAAGGACAGATATGTTCCCCTTTTCTCTTCCGCTCTGTAATCTCAACCCTTTTATCTGCCTTCCTCACTCCTGCTTCATCACCGTATATCCTCATTTAAACTCCACCACACAGTCATATTTTCTGTGCCTGAGATGGTGACACACTCATATTACGAACCAGAGCAATATCAGGTTTGTCACATTTTATTGATCCTCCTCTAACTGACCTTGTATCTGACCTGTGCCGTCGTCCCCACGGTTGCTTAGTTTTTTTTTTGTTTTTTTTCCCAGTGCAGGGCCAGAGGTTCATACAGAAAAATCGAAATTACAGCTGCATTATATAACTCTAAAAAACTCCACCACACAGTCATATTTTCTGTGCCTGAGATGGTGACACACTCATATTACGAACCAGAGCAATATCAGGTTTGTCACATTTTATTGATCCTCCTCTAACTGACCTTGTATCTGACCTGTGCCGTCGTCCCCACGGTTTGCTTAGTTTTTTTTTGTTTTTTTTCCCAGTGCAGGGCCAGAGGTTCATACAGAAAAATCAATCAATCAATCAAATATTTTTAAATGAAATTACAGCTGCATTATATAACTCTAAATTAAAACCAGCATTTTTTGCCAATCCAGTAGAGTAGCATCTGTTCCTCGTAGTTATTTGATTGTTTTAAGATTTATCTTGACAAAGTGAATCAACTATAAGAGCAGGGAAGTATAAGCATCATGGGTAATGTAACAAAATTAAGGAAATGCATGGCAGCGCACTGTGAATTACACCTATGTATTGATTCTGTTTGGTTCGGGGCTGCAGCTGTGCAGCTGGGATTCATGAATATATGATCAATTCTGTGTTGATGTGGTTGAAAATGTTTCGATGAAGCTTGGGGAGGCCAACATGAAATGAACCCAGTGGGGCGTCGGTGCAAGAAGCTGATGTAGACCCATGATTCGGTTTTATTGTGAAGTATATTATGGTATATAACAAGACGCCACCAAGTACATTAAATGTTTGGATTTCAAATTATTATCTGGACAATTGTATGAAAAATTAAATATGAATTATGTGAAAGGGGAGGGAGAATTTCTACCGAGTAAGCATCTTGTAGTTTTGGCGGAAACAAACCCCACTTGTCTTGTGATGTGTGTGTTTGTTTGCCTGCGTGTTAAACTGTTGGCGTGCATTGCTTCTGTAACTGGTGAGCCTTTCATCTGGTTTGCTGCCATCAATAGTCATGAGGCTACTCCCTCTCTCCTGCTCTCAATCCGTCAACACTGTGTTTCATTAGGGGCTGTAAATCATCCGGTTTATTAAGTTAGACAGATATGAGTTTAATTGAGCTGTGCTACTGTGTCATCTTATATTCTGTATTACTGACTCACGCTACTTCTGGCCTGACTTGCATGACTGTTTCAGTAACAATCACTGTATAAGTAATGAGGCCGTCACACTATAAATGAAACAAGTTTCTACCTTTTAAAAACAATCCCTGTAGTAAAACTTGAAACAGTCACCATCTGACACTCTTGCTGCAGCAGGTGGAAGTGTGAAACATTAGCATGATGGGAATCATGGTGACTGGATCCTGTTGAGCAAAGCTAATTGGATCCATATAAAATGATCTCGATAATTACATGTCCAGTAATGCTCCACTGAAGCCCTGTCATCGGTGCATTGTGCAGTTGCTCATAGCGTCAAACAACCTCTTAGCCACAGATTGATTTGCTGGCAAAGCAAGTCCCTTCCCTTATTAGCCTATTACCCCCTTTTTCCATGCTGCGCTGGATCTGTCTCTTGATTCCTGCCACTATGTGATGATGAATATCGTGATTGCGCTTTACTATATTCTGTGTGCGTCTGTGCGTCCACTAGTACTGGGTTCAGGCTGTATGTGTGTATTCAAATGAGAAAATTCAGTGTTACAGTTTCACCTGCAAGTATGACACTGTGCTGTTAAAGTGATAATCAGCAATTAAAAGGGTTTGGAGGGTGTTGGCTTTTTTTTCTCACCTCTCTAAGCTGTTAGTTGACATTAAAATAAACACACAATAAACAAGCACTTGTGACCATAAAGTTAAATAGATATGTAGAGAAGCAAGTATGTAGTAAATAGAAGTAGCAGCTTTGAGTTGTTTTTCCCGTATAAACATGCACATGCTGTTTCAACAAACTTGTCACCTCATCTGAGTCTAAATGTTCTTTCCTTGGGTCATCTGCGGAGGAGGGCAGCCAGTGCGTTTTTTTGTTTGTGAGAGTCGGGCACCGGGTGAAATGTAGCGGCGCCTGAGAAGTGCTGCCTCTCCTTCTGGTCAAAGTGATCGCTGCTCTTCAAGGATAGAGCGCTGACCCATGGTCCTGATGTGAGCTGAAATTCCTTAATGAGATGAAATGTGAAATGTGCAGTGAATGGCAGCTGAAACGAATCCAGTAATTTTCTGTCTCTGACAGCGGAGGGACATGGCCTTCAGTATTCTGACAAGCCAATTAGACAGCAATTTGCATATCTTCCTCACTCCATTTGCCTTGTTCATGTGAGCATAAAATAGGATAATCTGGCATACTAACTTTATCCTTCATCACCCATGACCCCTCTGCCCTCATAACTGCAGCCCATCTCTCTTTTATAGCCAACAAAACCCCCTGTCATCACCTTTGTCTCATCCTTTCACACTCCCTCTCATCTTGGCCACTTCCTCACCCTCTCTCCTCTAACCCGACCCCATTCGTCCAAATTATGAAATAAAAAAGGGGACAGCAGTTTCTTATTGAAATGAACTGAATGCTATTTTCCAAGAAAATATTGCAAACTCTGCTGTAAGTGCGGATCGTACATTGTATTTAAAGTTGCCGACATGTCTCCACTCGCTCACGTTATCCAGAGATGCAGCTGAAATATTCCAGCACCATCTTTCACGTTTGGAGCCAAAGCACGCTCTCAGTAGCAATCAAGGGACAGAGCTGTGGTCCCGTCGATTCAAGCTCTCAACCAACTGGGAGTCTCCCCGTTCAATCCGATCTGAATGCACGAAATAATTGATGGTCCCCGTTTAAGATAAATGAATGGTGATTAGAGCAATCTGGTATAATTGAGTCAGATCAGTAAATGTTCCACATTGTCGTTAGGCTGAAACGTTGCACTGTCTAAAGTGTACTTAGGGTTTCAGATCTATGTGAAATGACACCATTGGGCTCTTTTAAAGGTGTCATTTTTTTTATCATGCTGAATTAAAGAGCCGTTTGTCCTTCATTTTCAAATGATGAGCTATGTTTTAGACACTGGTTCACAGGCCAGATGAGAGGATAATGGTTTAAATCAGATGGATGTCAAGCAGTTTTCCGACAATGTGACAGATAAAAACAGGCGTTTTATTTAGTGATGCCTCAGCCTGGGGAGCATTGAGATGAACGCCTTTGTTAGAGGATGCGACAGAGAGAGGTCACATAACAAATACGGAAGACAAATAAAACTGATTCAGTGTGTGTTGTTACAAATTGTCGTCAACTTTGGGTTTTTTACAAAATGCCCTGATTAACTGATTGTGTAACCTGATTAGTTTGGCTTTGGACAAAGGTTGTAAACAGAGCGTTAACCTGGGTCTGTCCAGATATAACACACTCCACCCGCTATCACCTCCTAATCTCACTAATTAACACATTCCATCACATTTGGACGCTAATACTTTCTTTTATGTGTGTCCACGTCTCGGACTAATTACTGGGCATGACTCCAGACCTCCTGCAAGTGTCTGATTGTTTAGCGAGGTGTCAACAAGGCCTCCGGACATTTGGCAAAATGTCAAACCTTCGATTTTATGCTATGACACTAATCAATGTAATTATCATTCAATGAGACATTTTTTTGGCTTTTCGGCTTCTCACACAACTACAGGCAAAGCTCTTAGCCTCCTTCATTCATTTATCTAAAAATCCTTTTTCCTGTCTCGATCAGAAGCACTCCCGCTATTCCCCGCTCCACAAAGCTCGCTGTTTACTGCCTGTCAGCTGCTGGATTGCTGCAGTTAAATAAATTAGATTTCCTCCTCGTGGTCCAATCTACTCCTAATTAAGTGCAACAAACACACACACATAACCTTAGGCAGAGTGTGCACCTCTGGACATGGGTCTCCAGGGTCAATTATGGTGGTGTAATGATTGTAATTGGCTAATTTTTGGCTCATTACCCTATTTTATGTCTCATGCAGTAGAATGTAATTCAGTGAAGGACTGATGGCCGGCCTGGCTTTGGGTGATGGATGAGCGTCGCTGCAAGGAGGGGGGGGGGGGAAGCTTTAATTAATGGTGTTAAGGAATGAGTTGCCATGTTACCAGGCCCACACACACACAGGCAGCAGAGACTGACATATGTATATTGGCCACAAAGCTTCTGATAATTACAAATTTCTAGATCTGTCCATCATTCAGAATCATCTTACGCAACCGTGTCAGCGTCGTTCCCGACAACAACACAAAAAGCTCAGAGGAATGAGAATGAGACAAAGTCAAAACTTCTCCTCTGAGAATGTCAGTAAGTGTTTTTCTGTGTTTCGCAAGATGTCTGCATTTCTCTTACCCCCCCACCACCTCTGCCTCCCTCCTAATTCCTCTGCTCTGTGTATTTTGCTCACATTTTGACATTCCAATCACAGATCAGGGCTGCATCGCCACTGATGTGGAGCTACAGCATCTGACAGCTGCCCGAGTGAAATAAGATTATTGCGCATCCTCACCTGCCACTGTGCCTTCTCTCAGCGGCACCCAGACAATAAGGACTTGTGCTTACTTTTCCAAAAGTGCCAGAACGTTTGAAAGGCAATTTCAGACGTGTGACAGTGTAATAGATGAGGGCAGCGAGGGCCATCAGTCAAGTGCTGAATAGAACTAAGTCAGACTTGCCAGCTAACATATACTTATGGCCGTTCTCCTGCTGGTGCACTCGCTGGAAATGACTCAATTTCCCTCCCTGGCAGAACACTGCGGCAGGAAATTACTTTGGAAAGTTACTCACAATCCACATGTATTTTTCGAAGATGATGTCCGTTGGGTACTCTTTAAAATGCTGCTAAATTGTCACAGTGGCACTGAACCACTGTAATGAAAGTCAATATTCTAGTGCCTCATTTGAAGAGAACTGTGGGAAATGAACTGTGAATATTGGTGCTCATGTGTAACCAAATGGTCCTAAACAAGAACCCTTTTTGTCTACTCTCATCCTGAGTGGACGCTGAATGCGACAGCGATGATATTTATTTTAAGTAAATATAGCTCAGAAGCCCTTTGAGTGTTTCCTGTTAGACAACAGACCAGACCAACAGGCACCACAAGGTTAAGACTTCTTTTAGCTTCAA
This sequence comes from Pseudorhombus dupliciocellatus, assembly GCA_016785235.1. Lineage (NCBI taxonomy): Eukaryota > Metazoa > Chordata > Actinopteri > Pleuronectiformes > Paralichthyidae > Pseudorhombus > Pseudorhombus dupliciocellatus. The sequence goes on along the minus strand of JAFBJW010000216.1, from coordinate 6,371,497 downwards.
AAACGCCCATTAGTGTCATAAGTAAAGTGTATTCCACCTTCTTCAACCTTTCCCGCATTTTCTTTTATCCGTGCTTTCTTTCTATGCCCCACCTCCTGTAGTGTGTGGTGGATGAGGACGGTCTAATACCAGCGCCTCCGTGCCCTTCTAAGACCTTCTGTTGACCTTTTTGTGTCATTTAACTGTTATCACAAGTGTGGCTGTTGCTACGAGGCGAGGATTTTGTCAGCTCACAGACCAGATGGATGGGGCGCGATGACAGATTCCGCAGCGGTGCAGCAAATATCATGGACCTCACTATGAAGAAGTGATAATGTGAAACCAACCTCGGAGGTGGTCAGTGATGCATTTGGCTGCGCTATTGCCACACAGGAAATGCAGCCAGTCTCTAACGGCAAAGAGCAGATTAACTATCTTTTTTTTTTTTTTATTCCGCCATATCACCAGACAGGCCACACAAGAGTGAATGGAATTAAACTGGGTCATTTTGATCGGGTTGTGTTTTAATTTTACTTGATATGTTGTTTGCCTCAACGTTAGGTTTTCAGGCCATTTGTTTAATTCGAAGCAGCATTTCTCAAAGACTAAATCACCTGAGACAGAAATGGACAGAATATTTTGTAGTGTATCCAGGTTTATGATAAGTGGTTCCAGAATGTAACATGGTGAGCTGTGGCAGAGATATGCACTCTCCAGGTGCCCCTCTACTTTAAACTGCATTAACCTTTCATTAAACAAATTGTATTTTATAATATTATAGAGAGATTAGTTTCACAGTATTTCTTATCATGCTGTATATAACCTCCAAGGTTATAATCTTGCACTGCTCTCAGTTGGTAAAATGAAAAACTGCATTAACCTTAAATATAACCTAAAATTCTATATATATATATTATTTTGCATGACTCTAATATAGTAAAATGATCTCTGAGCAGTCACTTCCTTTATCATGGTCCTTTACTAGAGATGTGATGAGATGATTCTGATACCTGGAATTTTCAGCTGATAATAGGGGCTGTTCCAATACTGCTGCATTTAAAAAAAAAATAGTATTGAATGTATTTTAATATTAGGATGCTACTATCACCCTATAGAGACGATGATTGCTATCATTGCTCTCCGTTAAACCCGTGAACAAACGCTCTGTAGCTGCATTTGGAGGCAATCTGTTTAAATAATTGGAGCCGCTCTCTCTTAAAACAAAACTCCTCCAGGCTCACTTCAGCTTGAAGGAGTGATAAACGATCGAACATGACGGCGAACTTTTTGCCTGCCGTCTGTTATGACAAACATAACTAACACCCAGAGCTCAATGAAAGACGACAGATTAGGTGATTTTAACCTGCACTGCGTATCAAAAGTACACTGCTCATTACCTCCTTTCAAGATGTTTCCCCCGAATTTACCTTCCTGATGAATGTTGCACGCCGTCTCACCCCGCAGCCCACACACCTGCTGGCCCGCCTGACTGATGGTTCAGTTTTGTCATTTTAATAAGGGTGCATTAGTATGCAAACGATCTCCCGGTGCTCCCAAATGCCACCTGTCAGCTTCCATTGAGGCTGTGTTTGCTTTAAGTCGCGCTACAGTTAAACATCTATGTTAGATGACGGGAGAATCATCATCCACGTGAGCGCTCAAAACAAATGGGGAGAAAATCACAGTGGGGACAGGTGAGAGAGAGAGGAGAATCAAAATCAAAAACAGACTGACGTGAAGTCGATGTGTTGCCACAACTGTCCACCTCAAACAAATGACACGCCTCCCTGTTGCTCTGCGAAGCCTCCGGCAGCTGTGAGCAACCCTGCTCAGAAAAGATGAGTGCACGTCACCGGCCTAATGCAAATGGACAGAAAGTTAATGTCACACACTGAGCAAACACACACGAGGGGCGGAGGGCCAAACTGCAGCCAAATGAATACTGGCTGAACTTGATTGTTTTGTTTGTAAGATCATATTCACACCAATGCTCCCTGCGTTTTTTTTATTGTAGCTTTGTAGTCACTGTACTGCCCCTAGTGGCATTTTGATGCTATTTCCTTATAAGTTAGTTATTATCTCACAAACACATTTGTATGCTGTAGAGCACAACACTCAAAGAATAAAAACTGCTTAAATATTGCTACGTACCCTCATTTCCTCATTCACATTCAAGTGTGCTCATGACAAGTCCCACAATGCAACACAAACGATTCCTCCGCCAAGGCCAGCCATCTCATTAGGTTTCAGTCGAACCTCACACAGATAGATATCAGTTATCTAAATGAGCTTAATCAATGAATGATCCCCTTGGAGATTGGGGAGAATGTAATGTAAGAAATGCCCGAAAAAGAAATGTGTTGAAATGCAAAGTAATAAAAAAATAGAGGTCTCACTCATTAGAGTGCATTTCTCCTCCAAGGCTCCACCATCTCCACATACATTGACATTTGATCTGTGTCACTCCCCTAAACATATCACATCTACACATCTACTACTTTAAAAGAAACTTTTAGAAGTAAAAGAGGGATCTGATAGATCGAATTAATCCTTGCACGCTATTTAAAAAAAGGCACAGACAGACCCGTTCTTCATGGTAATAACATGAACTGTCATTTGTAAATTACAATCATTTTGTAGCCTGTGTTTTATTGAATACTTCCCAACAGGTATGACATGAAAAGGTGTGGAGCGTTTTAATGGAGCCTCTATTCCGTTGAGATCATATTAATGTGAATAGAACCATGTTTTTACCAACTCTGCCGTGTCAAACGTCGCCCGTATGAAAAGGTCTATTGTGTTTGTGTGTGTGTGTGTGCGTGCGCGCGCAGTGATGCATGTCCGCAAGACAAAAATGTGTGTGTGTGTGACAGTGTGTGTCTTCTATAAACCAGTGGGCCATGTCCTTCTCTACTCAGTGAGCCGCTGAGCTGACAGAGGTCACAGCCGAAGCCACAGTGACATTTACAGCTCAGAGGCTTACGGAGACTCCCTGCTGTACCTGGCAGCCTGTGATTATCTCAGACCCATGCTGGCCTGCGGTCCCACAGAGAGGGTGTTGGAAATATGGGAAATGAAAAGAAACATGATGAAATGAATGTCACCTGGGGGAGGCGTGACTCAGTCGAAATATTTGACAGCCAAGAAAGGATTGCGCAGAAAGCAGGTTGACTTCAGGGCACTCAAAGTTATTTTTGTTTATTTTAATGATGGGCTACTTTTTTGTTACCCCAAGGGATTTCAAAACTGGAAGCTTTGGCTGAGGTTTGAATAAGGTCTTCAATAAAAAGCTGTAATTGGACGGAAAGTTATAATTTAAAAAAAAATCATCAATTACCAAGAATTTTATTTTTCTAGTGAACCTTGAGCGCTTGATAACCTTGTGGTCAACCAGGAACAAACATTTGCTCCTCCACAAACAAGGCAGTTTCCTTCAAGTCTGCAGCTCTATCAAAGCAAACAAAGCAAAGCAGAAAGTTTCTCTGCGTGCTCTGACACTGATAACAATAATAACTTAAAAGAAGAAAGGCAGATCTGCTGATATTTCCCCCCTAAAATTACATTTATTCTCAGAGCACGTATTTACTCACATAGATTTTCCTTTTGTGTGTCTTTTTTTTTTTTTACATATTTATATGCAGGTACTTTGTCTGGGGATTTGTATTTTTTTTTTGGAAGAGAACGCTGCCACTCACATTCATCCCCTAAACTGTCAGATTCCTCTTGTTCAGGGGACTGTTTAACTGTCAGCCGGTGACCCTGGGAGAGCAGTAAACTGTCAGCTCAAGCAAAGAGCGGGTGACGGAGGAAGGCGAGAGAGGGGGCAGAAACATGAGGTGTCGGCGTGAGGGGTGCGGGAGGGCAAGGTTGAGCGGTGCGTCTGGGTGGCGATGTTAAGAGCAGAAGAATCGCCTACTGCTGGGAAATGTGCTGCAGAGAAACAAAGAATGGATATGACGGGGAGGGGGAGGAGGAGGGAGAGGGGGGGAGCACAGAGCAATACCAGAGAGTTTGAGAATGCTGTTTATATCAGCATTGGTTTTCTTCCACATTATCACTCAGGATGCTTCCTCCTCCTGGTCCTATTTTTTATCTTCCCTGTAGCGTCTCCCCTCACTCTCTTTTTAATCCACTCCTTTGTGTCTCTTTGACCTCCTCTGTACTTTCAGCTCTGCTTCTCTCCTCAGTGCTCATTTCTCTGATGTTCTTTTTTCTGTTTTAGGTCAGTTTTCTCTCCCTGTTGGTGAATTCAAACCATGGTTAGGAATTCAGTTTAATACTGTGAGCTGTTTGAGGGAAAGACTGTGTTTCCTTTGTGGGCTAACTTTTGATGCATGATGCCAGAGAAGCGCACACACACACACACACACACACACACACACACACACACACACACACACACACACAC
>JAFBJW010000216.1:6332185-6367062 GCA_016785235.1 Pseudorhombus dupliciocellatus | reverse complement strand
CACACACACACACACACACACACACACACACACACACACACACACACACACACAGACACACATGCTCACCAAAATTTGCACAATTTCCCACTTAGCTTGATAAACAACCTTGTGCCTCATTTATCTTTCCTTATTTACATATTTTCGCTGGAGAGATCTGGAGTACTTAGCTGAAGGCTTATTTCCCAGTCTGTTGTGGCACTCAAACCCATCATCTTTCATTCACAAGGAGCCTCTCACAGTGCTGTCTGACTTCAGCTGTTAACACTCCACTCACTGTTGGCTTCCAGCACTCCGGTCGGAACGCCCCGCGGAGCTCTCGTCCTCAGCGTTTCAGTGACATGACCACCGCGACTTCACGCGGTTAGAGGTTAACAGGCGACGCTGACAGCCGCGCTTCATCTGATGAATTTTAATCCCACAACTTCAGAAATCGCAATTAACTCTAATTGCGCGGCAGACCTCGACAGCCCCCAGCAGAATGGATGTGTTTTGTCTGTGATGCCGAATTCTCCCCATCCTGGGCTGGGTTCTCTCAGGCGTTGGCTTCCCCAAGTGAATAGATAACCTGAAAATGTGTGTGTGAGAGAGAGAGAGAGTGTGTGTGTGAGAGCTGTTGATTTGTCACCCCGAGGTCAAGTGTACGGTGTGACAATCTCCCAAATGCAATTAGGAAGTGGCCGGCCATCTGAAACGGCCCAGCAGGACTCAGACTCTGATGAATTGCCCCTGCGTGTCTCGTCTGACCGGGAGTCCACTGTGGCTGGTCAACGCATGCACACAGGCACAATTCACAATGTCTGGATTCTATTTTCCTCTCGTTTGGTGAGCTTCGGCATGTCAGGCAGGGTGGAAAGAAATATCAGATATTTAGATTTCTGCTATGGAGTTTTTCATTGAATGTGGGTGAGGCGATGTTGATGCCAGCGGGGAAATAGCTGAAGACCTTTTCCCCTTATTTGTTTTCATCCTCTTCCTTTGCATTCCTCTCTCAGAACCAGAGTTGTGCAGTATTAGAGATGATTCATTTTTAATATGATCAGCGAGTGTAATAAAGTTGTAGTCAAGAGCAACTATATTAAAAAGGCATTCGGGATCGGCTGGCCCTAACCTAATGTGCTTTCAACCGTGCCCACAACTCCGTCCTTGATAGGAAAAAATGCTGTTGTGAGTCATACCTAACTTTAGAACTGCAGTATTTTATATTGAGCTTCAGATGGACAAATGTGATGCAAAAGAAAGTGAAACCACTATTACTTCCAAATAATTTAGCATTTATAGGTGAATTAATCGACCAGTAAATAAAGGGACATGTCCAGAGCAACCAGCTTTAATGGATATTTACACTAGCAATGCCCGGTACAGTGTTCATTTACATGGCTGCAATATTTAGATCTGAAGGCAAAATGACAGTCAACATAGAGACGTTGGTGGGGACAGCTGCAGCCATTCCTTCCTTGTTTGCTCAGTCATACGCAGCCATGTGCTGCTTATGCCACAAGGTTGTTCGGAGCGAGGTGCTTCTCTGTCGTGGCAATCTGTCTACCATGAAAAGAACAACACGGCAGGAAAAGAAAAAACCCACACCAGCAACCTGCTGACATTTTTAGCCCTGTCATTGTCTTACTTTCAACATTGTAAGAACACAGAGCACAAACATGGAGCAGAGCAAACGCTGAATCAGGTCTCACTAAGATCCGAGACGTTGCATGAAGCCCTCTACCCTCTGAATAATTCTCGTCTTTAGCCTCCATATTTGTAGCTGGCCGTGCACGTTGTGTGTGTACACACCGTGCAGCGCATGTGTTTGTGTGTTTGTCTCGGAGAGTGAGGAGTTATCTGTGGGTCAGTAGTGGGATGAAGTGTAATCCAGTCATTAATTAAACCAGAGGAAGGGCAGGAGAGTGAAGGAATCAGGGCTTAAAGCCGCCTGATAGTGTGCCTGCTTAGAAAGTCACTTTAATCAAGGCCTTATATCCCCCTCCCGACACACACACACACACACACACTGATCTTGATACTGAAGCTTTTGTGTCTAATGCTTTAATGCTGTACACAGTCAGACAAACGGACGGAGACACACCAGATGGAGTCTACAGTATTTGATTAAGAAGAGGAACTAATAGGATTTCTCTCTCTCCGTTCACATGAGGCTTTTTTTTAAATGCCCCATATCTTACAGGCAAAAACCAAAACACGAGCATAACTTGAATTTGACAGGAAAAGACTGGATTACTGCTAAAACCATTGAATTTGTGAATCTTATTCAGTCACAGCTCGACATGTTTTCCTCCTTTTGGCATCTGTTGAGATTGATGATCAATTTCAACAGAGTCCTTGCACCAACTCCTTCAAATGGAAACTGAACATGGCCTCTCTGACCCACCGTTTCGTACAGTAGCAGTGTAAGTTTCCTCGGCAGATTGGAGACTCTTCAGGTTTCTGTCTGCTGCCATGGACACAATCCGGATTGACAGCTGGAATCCCCCGATGACCTGTTTCTCCATATCAGTCTTGAACAGAGCTGATACTGCTTCAAGTTTTAACAATACTTCTACTCAGCAGAAGTATTTTAAAGATCATCTGAAAACACACTTATTCAATTCAGATCTTAAAGGACCCACAAATACTAGTAAACTGAAAACCTTTAATAAGCAATCAAGCCAGGAAGCCTTAGAGTTGGCTTTAAGGAATGGAAATCAGACTTCTTGTTTTAAGAGGTTACAGTTTTATTTTAAACAGTATATTAAATATAGAATCATTTCTACCCTTAAACATTGTGTGAAGTGTTTTTGTAAACACTTGTTAAAGCCAACAACTGGAGGAAACAACTGGTGAGCGATGCCCTGTCAACTCCTCTTCCTGACAGTGGGAAAACACTAATATGTTTTGTCTCCTCCTGACAGCACGTTCGCTCACGGAGCATCGTTTTCTCATTAATTATATCCATCATGTCCTTTCCTTTTATATTGGCAATTAAATATCCGCTGAAATACATGTTCCCTGGCAGCTTGACATTTTCTGCCTGTGCAGTTTATGCCGCACAAGCTTTCTGTGGCTTACCATCTATTTTCGATGATTGTTATTATTGATCCACTTTTTGCTGACTGTTCCACTTTACTCTCAATCTCTCCTGGAAACAGGCCACATCCCCGCAGCAGAAATCCATGCGTTTTGATATTTACTTTGAAATGAAACTCCTTTCTCGTATGATGTATAAGCCCAGAGACATAAACGCCTGCAGGGTGAAATGATGGTGCGGAGGAAAAACATTACCTGACACAGTGAGAGTCTGTCGGAAATGTCCGTCTTTAGCATTTACATGCACGGAACATGACGCGCGATCACGGTCCCCAACCTCCATCTCCGCTCCATTTTAGTGCTATATTTCTGCTGTATAATGTAATTCAGAAAAAAAATAAAAATACTTTTACCACAACAGACGGAGCGGAAAATGGATTTGCATTCAACCCCAAACGGTACCGGTGGCATACCTCTCCCTGCTCTGCACCAATAAGTGAAGGCTCCGCCAGTGTAATATAATCACTGATGTTTTCTCAGCAGATTACCTTCTCTTTGGCTCCGTCTAAGACCATATTTGCTCAGTTTGCTTACTGTTTGAATGTGGCTATGTGCAGGCAGGATCAAGGCTGCGCTTATCGCCATTCTTCCAAACCACCCCTTGTGTTTATTATTCTTTTCCCATACACCCCACTGTCATAGTGGGGACCTTTTTCATTACGATAACTCCTCAAAGAGGCCAACGTGAGGGCGAAGCATCCTGAAAATTGGTTGGAGATCAAACCTTGAAGCCCACTGTGTTTGGCAGCATCATTATTTCACCCAGAAGGGAATTAAAAGAGTGGAAATAGGTTAAAAGGGAGTCAGGGGGAGAAAGTAAGAGGAAGGGCCGTGTGCATGACAGTGGGATACGAGAGACAAAAGGAGCAGAAGTGCAGAGAAACCAGTGGTGAGAGCAAACAATAAGAAGTCCCCAAGATAGGTAGCTTTCTGTTCCCGCTGAGCCCCACTATGTTCTGAGAGATGTCAGCCGGCGCCGGGTCAGAGCGTCACAGCTGTTTGATCCCTCCACGCGGAGATTCTCCAAATCCCTGAGATGAACACTTGTGCAGAGAATGAACCCCGCAAATGATTCAAGACTCTGTGGACGGAACGTGTTTCATCTGTCGTCGAGCGGGCAGGTTTGACACTGGCGACAAATAATTCTTTGCGTTTGTGCTGACAAACATCACCGGGTCCAGAAATGACACTTAACTTTGAAGGGATAGTCGAGCTGCGAAGAAATTGTCAGCGGTGTGCGCCGTTCGTTTTTACTTCATTACCCACACTTTGATTCAGTCACAGCTATCGGCACCATATGGCAACTGCTGCTCAGTTAGAACAAAAATGACACAAGGGAAAAACTGAAGAAGCAAACAATACAAGATTTCTTAAGCTAACTTTAGTTATTAGAACCTCCAAATCCTCTGACATGGTCTTTTTTGGAAACCCTGAAACAGGTTTTTTTACCACGCATGTTTGCACGTCCAGGAATCGTAACTGGCTGAATGCCAGAATCTCACATTTGCTCCTTTCTTTCTTTCCTTTGTTTTGTAGGGGAGATTTGTGCCTTTAAGATCTACGGTCAGGATGCTCCGTTTGAGGCGGTGGTGTTGAATCGCACATCAGGAGAAGGGGTCCTGAGGGCCAGTAGCCCCGTGGACTGTGAGAGCCAGAAAGAGTACACCTTCATAATCCAGGCGTATGACTGTGGGGCCGGACCCAGCGGAGCCGACTGGAAGAAATCACACAAGTGAGTCAAGCCATGAGTGTTTTGTGCCTGTATTTAATTTAAATGTGCTCCTGAATTTTTCAACCAAGAAGCCGATTGGTAAAAAATAAAAAACAGAAGCCAGAAGCTCTGCTTAAATAATGAAGAAAAGTCTATTTACACAGACGCATACAAAGAAAACAGGGATAGCTCGCAGTAACATCATTTACTCTGCCTACGACGAACAGTTATATTCTGGAGGCTGTGCTGATCAATTCAAGCCGAGACAACGTTGCATAAAAGATTCCTAAATCTAATATTATAGAGGCTGTAGGTTGTTCTTAAACCAATCTTTGTTTTCCAGTCATTTGTTCTGCTTGTGACCATGGACACAGTTTCCTCCTTAGAGGCTTTTACACTTTTTGGAATTCGCCAACACCCAGGCAGCGACTCTGTGCATGTGTTTCTTTGTGTTCCCGAAACAAGCTGTGATTGTCAGACCCTGTGTTCAGACTGTCACCCAGTGCAAATTATTATTTATCTCAGCGTGACTCGCTAGTGCAGCTGCCGTCAAAGCGCCGATTTACCACAGGCGGACCAAATATGACACGGGAACTTCATTAACTTCAAAGTCCGTCGCCATTTCAGTCACAATAAAGAGTTTCAAAAGTAAACGGAAATGTTATCAGCAAAAGGCTGTAAGTCATTGTAAGTAGAACCACACGACCTCAAATTAGCAGCGTTAGAATGAGGCTTGAGTTGCATCAGGTTACAACTACGTTAACTAGTGTTTTGTCACGAATATGCGCGCGTTTGCAGCTTTAGCCGAATGCATTTGAATATTTACCTTTGCATCATTAGTCTTGCCCCTGACTTTAAACGAATTGAACTAAAGTAAAAAATGTGCTCCTGCGCTTCCTTCCCTTCGTTCACGCTCCTAATGTTACTGAAAAAAAAAACAACTGCATTATTCTTAGATTCTGTCTTTGCTTGTTTAATATTCTCTCATTTGTGTGTGTGTGTGTGTGTGTGTGTGTTTGTGTGTGACATTCTAAATGGGCCTCATTAAGCTCATGTCATTAATTAACCAGATGTGCTTCCTCAGATACCCTTCGAGTTGTTGTCAGAGAAGGTCACTGGGGGAGAAAACTACATGACTTCTTCATCAGGATACCTTGTTAATATCTTCAGCGCTTCCTCCCAGCAGATTAGAGAGTGTGCTTGTGTGTTGAGTTTGCACAATAAAAAAAAAAAAAAATTCCCCCTAACAATCTTTTCAAGCTCTTCTCTGTGGTCAGTCTGGAATAGTGTGGTAAATAATATTTTTAACGAAAACATTTTTCATTTCATTTATCCCGTCTTCACTCCCTTGGCCTCCTTCGGTCCCTTCCCTCCTGTCTCCCTCCTTCATCTGTCTTCAATGCCCTTCTCTCCGCTCAGGGCCGTGGTTCACATCCAGGTGGATGACGTCAACGAGTTCTGTCCTGTATTTCGGGAGCCACTGTATAAGGCCTCAGTAACTGAAGGCAAGATATACGACAGCATTCTGCAGGTATATTACTGCGACGAACAACTGTGAGAACACAAATAAACACAGAGACATTTATGAGTGTTGCTATCCTCTGTCTTGCTCTCTTTAGTTTAAAAGTTACTATTTCTTAAATAAACTACATTAAATAGGTGATTTCCTGCCCTAGTTTCTCGTCGTCGTTGATGCCCTGGTGTAAACTGGAATTGTTACAGGTGGAAGCGTGGGACCAGGACTGTTCTCCACAGTACAGCCAAATCTGCAACTACGAAATAGTCACTGCAGGGACGCCGTTTGCCATAGACCGCAATGGTAAGTGTGTTTGTGTGTCTAATGCGGCCTGGAATCAAATCCAATGAATCGCTCTGCCTGTCTATTTTTTGTTTTTTGTTTTTTCAACACGTGTCTAAACATCTGACACTTTGGATCAGCAGCTGGGAGAGAAGCCACCAGTTGTTTTGAACTGCACTGGACTGGTTGGTGTTAACACAGTGTTCCTGGCAAACACTGATTACATAACCTGATTACCCAGCAGCCCCAGCGTCATTTCTTTATGACAGCCATGAAAATTCATTTGGTTCATTCTGGCCTGTCAGCAACACAGTGCCCACGTTCAGAGAATTAAAAAACAAATTGTAAGATACTAGTTATGAATTATAGACATACCTCTTTTCACCATCAGTATGTCAGACTGCATTTCACAGCAATAACGTAGTAACTGAAAGACGTAATGTAAACTGTAATAGATGCAGAAAGGGAGCAGGGTGTTATTAATGTGGCGCTGTCAAAGATGGCACCCAGACTCTTGGCCTGAAGGGGGCGCAAACTTCGGAATTATCGATGGTGAAGCAAAAGGGTTTGATTTAGTGAAGGTGGATTTACAAATATGGCAGTTATGTCACTGCTGAGCTGAGGAAAGTTGTCAGCTAGACCCCGACATCTGCACCTTTATATCCTCTATTAAACATTTAGCATGCAAAGCTTCCAGTGAACCTTCGTTCCTGAGACATGTGGTATTGTGGAATTCACTAACAGCGGTCGTCTTCCTCCCTCACTCGTGCACAAACGGCATGGTTAATGTCTCGATGAAAGAAGAAGAAGCCCGGGCTGAATTTGCATATGTTCTTTCTATGATCACAGCCAGCCGAACTTCGTATGAGCATGAACTGGTCTCCACTAAAGACAGCCGACGACCTTATCTGGAGATGAGTCGTGATTCAGACCAGACACTAGAAACCGCTGTGGGAAGCTCCACAGCAAATGTGTTTGTCAGTGCAGGAAGAAACGGCTGTAAATAGGGACTTCACGTGTGATCTATTTATGGATGTAGACCAAACAGACTTGCATTTGTGAATACACTATAGAAATATGAACAGGAAAAACCAAGAATACAACTGAGACTGGATTCCTCCTCATATTGCAGCGACGTCGTCATCTGCGAACTAGCTTTGATCGGCCTCTCGACAAACATCCACCTTCATCCATGACAGTCGCCTCATGTTCATTTGTGGCTCTAAACACCGGCACCATGGTAGACTGCTGGAGTTTCTTTCATTTCTGATTGAGAGCTATTCTGAGCACATCTGCCTATATGAAATTTCAGCTTCGGGCTTTGAACCGACGTTTCCCTGAGCCTCCGCAGCTACGCCGCGCTGATCTGAGTGCGGCGTAAACCAAACCGAATGCAGACTGGAGGGCTTTGTGTGTTGAACTCCAACCAATAGATCAGACAGAAGCACCCACACTGCTTTCTTCACTGTATCTCTGGCTCAACACGTCTCTCAGGGTCTTATTTATTATTTTGTCTCATTGCTTTTTTTTTTTTTTTTTTTGACTTTAACCTCCTGGTCTGATCTCTCTCACTGTATTTTACAGAGGTCTGGCTCATTTGATCTGATCTTCTCCAGGGCACAGTGATATTGCTTGGGAGACGCAGCAGAACACAACATGCAGTATCGGTTAGACCCACTTTTTAGAACAATGGTGATTTTGTGCACGGGGAAGAGCAAATGAGCATCATAAAAGAGACAGTGCATTAACGACCAAATGAATGCAACACTACCTGTTGCTGACTGATGATGATAACACATCAGCCGAGTCAGCTCTGGCTGTTTTTGAAATGAATGGGACATCTCTATATGCTGTTCCAACGCAGTAATTACCCTCTTGAACCCCTCCCCCTCCACACTGTCCACCAGTTTAACGTTGGCTATGTTCTCATTTGCTTTACTGCCAGCAGAGTCAATTGCATCCAGTTACCAACAATACATGAAACAATCCACAATGCAGGCTTTCTGCCTCTCGCTCCTTTTATTTACCACAACAAAGATGATGTGAGCAGTGGTTTCCCTCGGCTGATTGTATTTTTGGAATGTTATTTAATGAGTAAGGTACTCAGGACTGTGGGGACGGCTGCTGACCCAGAAAGGCTTCAATAGTTCTCTTTGTTATGCTGTATGATGTGAGGATGTGTGGGTTTTTTTTTTTTTTATGTCCTTCATTCATATGAGCGTTTCAAAGCTCATTCCAGAGCCTCAGTGTGTGACTGTGTTCTCAGACACTATCCTGACAAGTCAGCTGGACTCTGTGTGTAAATTTGTCTCTGTAATCAAATAGATCTGTGCCGCCTTCAGACACTGAACTTGAGAACCCTCGGACATTCCTGCGGGTAAAAGGCAAATGTCCGAGTAAGAGCTTCTGTACTTCCTCCGGCCACTGCCTCCAGTAAAATATCAACAGAATGTCCACAGGAGTTGATAAGGGTACGCGGCAGGAGACCCTCGGCAGGACTCATCACACTCTGGGGATTCGTGTGTTGTTGTGAACTGCCAGAGAAAAGCCTGTTAGATCGCAAGAGAACCAAAAAGAAAAATGTCCTGTCAAATCAAAATATCTCCCTAAACTCCACCTGTTCACATCAAGGATCTTCTCTGTTGCTGTTGTTCTCCCCAGCTGCTGATCAAACCGTCATTGTGTGAGGATTTTGTAAGAACTGTCTGACTCTGATCTTCTCGCCTTTTCTCCTCCTGACATTTCCGGCTCTGCTCTGTTTTCCTGTGCTGTTGTGGTCCGCGCTGATTCCCTCAGTGCCCTCTCCTCTCCTCTCGCGCCCCCTCGTTCTCCCTCTCGTCTTCTCTCCCCCTCTGGTCTCGCATGGAAATCAGAGTGACAGCCAGTCACACACACACGCCTCCAGATATCCGCAACAGAAATAGCTTTAGTTGTCCTCACTGAGGGGCTGTGATGGGAGCGACTAACAAATTAATAGCATGGCATTGTTTAAAAGCCTTTCTGTATCTTATAGAATGCATGTACTTTTAGGGACATTCATCATTCACTCATTCTAGCAACTCAGTTCTGGGTCATTGAAGTTTCACTCAGTCGGTACAGAAGCCTGGACAATATGTTCCACCACTACTCCTGGTGTGTAATCCCTATATATATATATTAAAGCCCCAATATTGTTGTGCTTGTTGGAAACACAAAAAAACATGTGGATGTATTAATCCTTCTCAAATGATTTAAAACCTGGTGTAGAGACACTGACGATTGAAATGACACAGGCCACAACACAGCAGAGCGCTGTTGATAAAACATGGAACTCTGTCGACCCAGAGAGGCTGACTCTGGCAAAATATTCATGAAAAATAAAAGTGCACATAAATACTGTGTGTTGAGCCATAAATCGTCCAGCGCGGGTCTCACGGCGCACGTATGGCGCGATGTGGTGTAATTACAAATCACAGGGAGCGATTTTCAAAATTCAAGGAAGGACTATGATTCATTGTTTGACTGAAATGAAAGCTCTCTGATTAACTTTGTAAATACATCATTTGGGATGGATCCTCTGCGATCAGCCCTGTTTTTATTCAAGACAAATTGTGGCGTAAGCTCATTTCAAAAAATAAATTCTCCCCTGTACAGTTATTGCAATGTGTTGTTATTGAAAATCAATACAAAAGACGTGCGTATGCGATGAGTTGTAACCTCGATTCCTGAAGAGAAGTTACAGGGGTTTTGATATTTACGTACAATGGTATTGGTTTTGGACAACTAACAAATAACACAAGATGAATTAACAATAAAATGCATTTGTCATTTCATAGCTACTTAGCTTAGCGGAGGCATTGTTTGATTACAATAACTTCAGTATATGAACATATCTAGCGTTGCATCTGCTTCACACTGTGACCGTGGTGGGATCGACTGATTAGAGACGCTTTGATATTGAAATGCAGCACAAGGTTGCAGGACCTGGAATATTTAATCCAAGTCGTTTGTAAATGTGTCACTGTTTCTGAAGTGGTATTTAGTTATTGCAGAGGATCATTATCATTTCTCTACATGTGGGTTTTCCCCCTCCCTTCAGGTAACATCAGAAACACCGAGCGACTGAGCTATGACAAGCAGCAGAGCTACAAGATCATGGTGACAGCCTTTGACTGTGGTCAGAAGAGAGCTCAGGAGGACGTGGCCGTGCATATTGATGTCAAGCCTGTCTGCAAACCTGGATGGCAAGGTCAGAGAAACATAAACAGACACAGATATTTGCTC
Organism: Pseudorhombus dupliciocellatus; assembly: GCA_016785235.1. Classification (NCBI taxonomy): domain Eukaryota; kingdom Metazoa; phylum Chordata; class Actinopteri; order Pleuronectiformes; family Paralichthyidae; genus Pseudorhombus; species Pseudorhombus dupliciocellatus. The sequence goes on along the minus strand of JAFBJW010000216.1, from coordinate 6,356,209 downwards.
CGTGCTTTAATCTTTAATCTTGTGGTTGATAAAAATGTACTGGTTTCTAAATGCGCTGTTAAATGTCATATTCTAGAAATGCCCTTAAATGTAAAATAACACCATCCAAACCAAAGCAGCCAATTTGGAGCAGTTTTTAAACACACCCCTTCCCCAGAGGGAATTCCGTTTCCTTTTTAGAATGAATGTCTCTCGAGGAAATCAGAAGACCTGACAGAGCCCTCCAGAGGCAAAGTTGACTGGAGTGTATATGTATTTTTTTTTTTTTTTTTTTCCCCTCTCCCTCCTATAACATGCCAGCAACTTGGCATTCGAGCCAGTCTCGTCTCCCCTGCTGCTCCACCTGTCAGCACTGACAGCATCTCAAGAGTCAGGAATGAAAGCAGAAGACAGAGAGAGATAAGAGAGAAGTAGGGAAAGGGGGGGGGGGGGACAGAGACATAAAGAAAGAGGCCGAACGATCAAGGGAGGCCAGAGAGAAGCAAAGATGACAAAGAGGTGACGGTTATTATTGTAAAATGTGGGTGCAGCTAAATGAGTCAGTGAAAATAATAATGAATCATTCCTGGACATCGTAGTGATGCTTTAAGATTATCAGTCCTGGCTAGAATGCAAAACACACTCTAGCATATTATTATGAAACTGGTGGAATGATTCCCTACTTGAGAAGCGCTTCTGTATTTGTACAAATAAACCCGACACCAGTTCACTTATACACTAATGTATTCATATAGAGAGCGCACTGCTTTACTCCCTTACGCTGGACTGATGCTCCGTTCACACATCTTTTTCAGAGAGTAGCCTATTAATTATAAACCAAATATACATTCCAAAAGATAACATGCAAACATTCAGGGCAGCAGCCTCTTTGGAGCCTGAGAGGTGAACCAAGGGGCAATCGCTCCCCACTGGAGGCAAATCTTAATGGATGTAAGTGCAGGGGTACATGACTGTGTGCAGATGAGTAAAGCTGAATCATCTCGACTGCCTTGTCACCCCTATTTGTAGTTAAGTAAAGGCTCAAAATCCTTCGCCTCGTGTCCATAATAGTAGTGCTCTGAGGAGAGATGATAATTAAGTAGGAGTAAACAATCCCGTGACTCCGCCTCCGCAGATATGATGTTACAGACAATTAATCCGAAGAGACCATGCATTGAAAATGTCACGAATGCCAGTTGTTTAGGCTTTGGGGACACTTATTGAAGGAAATGTCAGTGCACGTCACAGAGGGGCGGAGGTGCTGACAGAAATAGTACAATGGTTAGGAGAAAAGTCGTCTGAAATGGCATGCTGCTTTATGTAAATGTCATCGCCATGAAGATATCCGAATTTTCAGCTCGCAGACAGAGAGGGAGTTTAAGAGCGGAGGGGACGTGTGGCATTTTGATCTCAGAAAACACTGGACAGGGAAACAGCTGACAACAAAATAAGAAATGTTTCCAAAGTTCAAGCTTTTTGCTTTTGGAGACACAATCATTTTCTCGATGGCCTCACAGGCGCCGCCAGCTCCCTGCACTAGATCTGAAGCAGAGAGAAACACGTGCTATCACTTTCCGCTAACGTCCTCATCAATGTTGCATGACTCTTTGCAGTTTGACTCATAAAAGAGAGACACACTGCATAATCCACTTGTAAAACCATTAACCCGTCGTAGCTTGGAGCCATGAATAAAACATCCCACTGATGCACACAATATTAAGTCCTTTGTACACATCACCTTATTTATCATGTGTGTAAAGGTCAGTGCTACTTTTTTTTTTTTCTTTAAGCAAAATTCCGGCATAAATGGAGCTGCTCCCTCCTCCTCACCCTCATAATCACCCCTCCGTTTCTCTCTTTGAGTGTTTGTCACAGAGGAGCTGATATTATATTCCGTTGGCTTGGCAGGAGCTGCGAGGTGTCCACCTGCGCACGCACACACACTCTCAAATCCCCTTCACCTCCGGATGTAGGGATTCTCACACACACCGAGGATAAATATAACACCTGGGAAATGAAATTGTAACACCAGGCGACAGGACCGACGGATACAAGGAGGGGAGCACATTTCCGCGCCCTCGTGTCACCAACCCGTGTGGTCGCCTGCCATCGTTTGAAGACCCACATCCTCATTATGAGTCAACTTGTTGGAAAACATGGAGCTTTATTCTTGTTTTTAATGTAGAATAAAAGACAAGGTTATAGCAAGAGCCCTGCGATGAACACATTTCACATCAAGAATGCCATTATACACTTTGAATCGATGAAGTTCAAGAAGAAAAAAATGTCCGTCCAAGTGAGTTGTTTGTCTTTTCATCCTTTCAGGTTGGAACAAGCGGGTGGACTATGAACCAGGGACCGGCAGCAAGCAGCTGTTCCCCAAGATGCGCTTGGAAACCTGCGGCGGTCCGCTGTCCGGCGTGAGGGCGATGGTGGAGCTGCAGACCAATCACATCGGGAAGGGCTGCGACCGTGAAACGTACTCTGAAAAGTCTCTGCAAAAGCTCTGTGGTAAGAAAGAAGAACGAAAATTTTTGAGAAAAGAGGCAATTAGCACAAATGTGTGAGGGAATAAAAGGCCTTGTTGAAATAGTGAGGTGGTGCTGTGAGGGTGTGAGGAGCAGAAATAATAATGAGAAATGAGGAACATTTTAATTTAAAGAAGAAATTACCTCTTGACGTCTTAATTTCTGTGGTATATTAATATGCCAATTTCCAGTGTGCCATTTTCATCCTGGAGACATTTGAATTATTTTTTTAAATTCTAATTAAATTCCAGACTCTTATTAAACTATAACTTCCCTCTCATGCCCTCGAACACAGATATCTACTGTAATGCGCACAGTAAAACAAAAACTCCATACTCCCATTGAGAGGTCAGATCATTTCCACCAATCAAGTGACTCGATTTGTTACAACAGACATTGGGATAATGTGTTGGGTGTTCATTTGTCGGCAGGAGAAACATCTTCACCTTTAGAAGGCCAGTTTTTAATGCCACCGTTTCGTTAGTTTTGTTCATATTAACAGACAATTAGTCCATCTGAAAGAATATCAAAATAGTGGACCCTAAATCTTAGAAGGAACAGATTTGATTTGAGTGTTCGTTTTTAGTAAGAAAACCCTAGAAAGATGCTAAACAAAGCATTTTGAATTTTCAAATCTGATCAGATCTGTGATTAGCCTTGGCCAATATACCAAAACAGTTACAGAGTGAATCATTTTTCGCCTAAGAACCGTGGTTATATTACTTTTATTATAATTTGTCACAGATGTTTCATTCATATCAAAAAGACACAAACAGATACCTTTAGTTATTTATACAGGGGTCAAACAGTCTCTCATGCACACACACGCACACACACACACACACACACACACACACACACACACACACACACACACAGCATTGGGGCATGAAGTGACACATGAGGAAGCAGCTTCTCTCCAGGCTTATTCTCTGTGGAGTCGTCCCTGACAGCGTCCTCTCATCTGACTGGCACATCCAGGTGCAGCATCTGGCAGCACCGACCTCCTTCCTTCGCCCAGCCCTGCCACAAACTGGACAGCGTCTCTGCTGACGGACAGCGGGCGAGACAGCGACCTCATCTACAGGTTCAACGGCCGCCAGGCCGCCAACGTTCCCGACCACGTGGTGCCCCAGAACCTAACAGACCAGTTCACCATAGCAACGTGGATGAAACATGGGCCCAGTCCGGGGCTCCGAGCCGAGAAGGAAACCTTACTGTGCAACTCTGACAAGACAGGTGAGAGACTGTTTCTTGTCAATCAAAATCTGAAATGGAATACATTACAATAGTGCGTTTGGATGACCATGTATGTCTGCCATGTCACTGTTTCAGAGATGAACCGCCACCATTACTCTCTGTACGTTCACAACTGCCGCCTGGTGTTCCTGCTCAGGAGAGATTTCACCCAGGTGGACACTTTCAGACCCGCTGAGTTCCACTGGAAACTGGAACAGGTACGGCGTGTGTGCGTGTGTACATGCCCGTGACTGTGTCCTATTTGAGTGTAGGCATAAATTCAGGGCCATTTTCTGCTGTAGGTGAAGGGCTATCATTATTTGGAAAGTGAAGGCAGAGACTCCCCGTTGTAATTACCGGAGGCCTTCCATCACTTTCCTCTGCTCACTGTTGGAGATAACAGGGTGGAGACAAAGTGGAAAATCTGTTTAGTTCTGGGTAATAGCTCAGCCAGCAGCAGACCTCGATTATCTGTCATGCTTTTGAGAAGTTGTTGAACTAATTTGCTCTGAAGCTCCCAGTCTCAGTCTCGCAGGAAGCGTTTGAACAGAAAAGGTTGCGCTGTATGAAGCCGCGTGGTTGCACAGTCCTCGCATGCCTTTATCTAAATATAAAAATAAAGAATTGAAGTTTTACATACCGTGCCAGTCCTTTAGAGATGTAACGCAGCCAGGGTCAGAGCAGCCACTGTGGAGCTGGCGAGATCAAAAGTGTCCTTCCCGAAGGAGACCTGAGCGAGGTGAACGCTTGGATCCAGCAGAGGGGCGCCTGCAGTTCACCAGGCAGTCACTGAGCAGAGAATAATCTACTGTAAAAAAAAAAAAAAGAGAATCCCTGGAGCCGAGATGAATATGATAAGCCAATGAACTCTCTTGTACGGGAATCTCCGCTTTCGACGCTTCCTCTCCAGCCCGATGATGCTGCATAGAAGATGTAAATCTAATCTAATTGTTTACCCTCGGGATGCAGCTTATATCCACCTCACACTGCAGTTATTAGAAAATGCTTCATAATTACAGCGAGCTCTCCAGAGTTTCTGCTCATAAGCAGATTAGAGATTTGTGTTTCTCTGTGTGTGCCCATGCGTTTGGTGAGCCTGTGTTTGCATTTGTGTGTCGACTCCAGCAGCGACTTTTATTCAGGATTCTTGTCTGATGTTTGCATGGAGCGCTGCATATGAGGCTTGAATAAATCCACACTGTGTGGTCTCACCGTTATCTCTGCCGGGGCCGGTGTGTACCTTTCAGTCAGAGTTGTTATTGTGAGTCACAGGTACAACAAAAAAGCATTTTGCTCATGTGTACCTTCCAACCTGCTCGCTGTTTGTTCTGAGTCAAAGGTAGATTGAAAAGTGTTTTTCTCATCCTCGGCCCTTTTCTCCTGAGGCCCTCAGAGGCTGAGTTTTCTCAGCAAACAATCTCCAGACTCTGCTGGGCTTCGGTCTCGCTCCCTGTTGTTCTCTCATCGTCCATCTCGCACTAATTCTCTCCCACATATATTTGCCGTGCATAGATCGCAGGGATCCCGTTTGCTCCTTTAGCTGGATCTCGTGCAGGAGCACAGAGGCCACAGAGGATCTGTTATGCACTAGTCCAAATCACTTGTGCAGAGACTCTGATTAAATACAAATGGAAATGAAATACTGTACGATAACAAGGGAAATGACACCGTGCACTTGTCTGCAGTCAGGAAAGTACTGAAACCGCTTTGGAGATTTTGGATGTGGAGTTTTATAGATGAGATTATATTAGTGTCTACAGTGCTGCGCTGCTCAAAGACTGATCTGGTGTGTTGCCTCTTTGTTCCACAGACCCTCTGTATGAGATGGTGGATCTAAAAAGAAACCATTGTTCTCTAAATCCAAACCTGATGTGTGCCCTGAAGCAGCACAAGGTGTTTGTGTCAAAGGGAAGTGAGCAGTGTGTCTTTGGAAACAGCTGCAGACTGCAAAAAAAAAAAAAAAAAAGGTGCACCATTGTTCTCTAAATCCAAACCTGATGTGTGCCCTGAAGCAGCACAAGGTGTTTGTGTCAAAGGGAAGTGAGCAGTGTGTGTCTTTGGAAACAGCTGCAGACTGCAAAAAAAAAAAAAAAAGGTGCAGAGAACTGTGAAAAAGCATTTTTGAAACGATTCTTTTATCTTTGATAAATAAACCATTAATATGCTAATTTATTCTTAGCTGAAATGTAAAGATACGTTGAAACGTGCTGTGAAAACATCATCTTTTGACAAAAGGACAAAGTAACAATTCTGGGTTATTTAGAGTGTGATGTCCCCTCAGGGCAGCGCGAGAGGATGAACAGATCTCAGGCAGCAAAGAAAAGAACTGATAAGTAAAGCCCAAACAAGAGGTAGTACTGATAATACTGGTAATGGTACTTTTCTTCAGACACACACACACACACCACGCCTCTGATGGCAGAACGCCGCCATGCTAAACCACACAATGACAACAACCATGACGACGCGACAGACCCTGTTTACGCATCAACGTATTAACGACATCATCTCAACTACTCTGATGTTCTATAACCTGTCATTGCTCACGCTGTCCAGTGATCCATGACAGCGTCGAGAGAAAAGGGTTTGGTGGGTAGAAGGGTGGAGGTGAAGAGGTAAGTACAGGGTGTCACAGCTGCTTCTTACTGTCCTTGTTCCTCAAGCACTTAGATGCTTCCGAGGCAACTCCATTTAGCTCTATTGATTTTGCAATTCTCACCCCGAGAGGGTCGGGGCAGAGGGGAATGAAAGGAGAGTAGCAGAGGGGCACCGATGGAGAGAGGCTTCTTTTTTCCTTGTCGATCGAACACTCAGGAATGTCACATCTCACAGGAGCCATAGTGTGCACCCGTGTGTGTGTGTGTGTGTGTGTGTATACGCGAGCACAATAACACACACGGCACAACTTTCCTCCATGCTCGCCCTTCCTCCGCCTCGGTAATGGACTCGAGGATGGATCGCTCCTCTTCACACACATTTTTCACTCTCCTTGAGTTGAGAAAGCCTATCAGTTCAATCCGGATGTCCAAAAGATATTCACTCAAAGTCACACAAGTCCTAAACAAATCTAGATCTGCGCTTTTAAAGCCCTGTGAGCCGGAGATGCTGGGGATGTGTCCAGCATTTCATAAAGCACAGGGAATAGGAGGAGGAGGAAAAACAATCCAAAAGAAGATGAATTCTAAGTCGTTTTTGCGCCAAGTTTCATTTGCTTTCATTGTTTGCTCAGCTTATTTTAAAACCAGGGACACAACGGTGAATATCCCTTGTATCTCTGAAGGGCCTCAGCTCGATGATAAATTGCCCGCCACCAGCGGATGTTCGGCACATACCAGTTGTGTGTGCCTTTGTGCCGCCGGGTGTTTCGGCCTTTTAATCACAAGGCACCCTCTTCTGAGGCCGGCTCACCACAGTCTGATCAAACCTGGGGCTCCGTCTGGGTCTTTCCTCGCAATCCATAGCCATCAGCTGCAGCACTCTGCAGTGCTTAATGCTTCTTTTATGGTCTGGAGGGCTTGTCCATGGATTTCTAGCTCTTTGAGCAACCTGATGGTGGATGTTGCAATAAAAGCCCCTGCAGCCAGACTCCACTGGGCGGACCATTGCTCTGCAGCCTTGTTGTCCTGCCTCAGATGCCATCTCCGCATCCTGTCGTCCGCTTCATCAACAGCATCCTCCCGGGCGGCTGTCAAGTCCTCTGGAGGAGCGCATCAGTCGTGGCGGCAGGCCAAACTGTAGCCACCAGGGCCGTAGTTGCCTGTCGCCAGGGAGCACGGACCGACGGGTGCTGTCAGGGTGCTGCTGCCGTCCTGGTTCAGATACTGCACCTGCTCACAATCTCTAGTGAGATAAAGAGCACGTGTGCATGCGATGCCCTGCTGTTTATCATTTATGTTCGATTATAGGGACTCAGTGACGAGAGAGCCCACAATTAGACCTTGCTTCTTATCTTTACAGCATCTACAATTATCTGCCTTATCTGTCTGCTATTACCATGCCTGGTGTGCCACTGCTTGTTCTCTGTCCTGTGTTGATTAGAAGCCTCCTTTGTTTCTGAGGAAATTAATTGTTTTGCCTGTGTGTGTGTGATATTGCCTCTGCTTGTTCCTTGTAGATACCAGGAGTAATTGAAGTGCCTATTCAAAGAGTGATTTAGTTCCAGCTCAAACACGAGAGACTAGCTGATAAATGCTTCACTTCAATTTAAACGTATTTGCATTTCATACATCAGCACTCAGTGCAGTTAGCAGCATTGCAGCGTGCACATCAGAGCGCGTGTTGAAAGGTTGAAGCGACAAGTGTCTGCAGTGCGAGAGCTTTGTGTTTGTACATGAGTGAAAACATGCAAAATGATCTCTGATCGATGGGAACTTTGAAACAGACCCTCACAAATCCCTAATTTCACTGTGTTGGCACGGCGTTCTCTGCTACCGCTGCCTGTGTTTATTCACTTCTCACTCTCAGTGCGATTTGCTGTGAATCGTTTTGCAAGTCATCCCATCGAATGACAAGACTAGAATGTAGCGCGCTGTTGTATAAGAAGAATAGCTAAGTTTCAGTGATGAGGGTTTTTTTTTTTTTTTCTTCCATTTCTTAGAGCAGAAGAGAAAAAAGTCAAGGAGCAGATGCTGAGTGTGGCCTTCAGCACAAACATTCGGATTTTCAAATGACCTCATTTGAGAGCTCAGCCGTCGTTCCTGCGCTTAAGGCGCCTCCTGTCTTACCTCCACATAGAGTTCACCAATGTAAATGTCTTTGCTATTTGTGTGAGCGCGTGTGTCCCCGCTGAGGGGGTAGTCAGTGGAATATGTCTGTCACAGAGCACTCAGCAGATATGCTGAGGGAATATAGGTGTTCAGTCAGCATGCTAATATAAAGCTGTGAGCCTATGTGCTTGGTTCCGTTTATCTTTTCATCATTTGATTGCCTAATCTTCTCTCCTTCTAATTCCCGCCTTTACTTTGAGGAGTAAATCATCGTTTTATGTTGACCTTGAGGTCCTTTCATGATTTACAAATATTATATTCATCACCGACAGATGCGTAGACACAAACGTTTCTAAAATCTTGCAGCAAAACAGTTCCAAAGATGACATTTGCCTTGAGACGCTGGACATGTTTTGCCTTGATCTTATTTAAACTAAGGCCTCTATTTTCGTAAAATAGTTTAGCGTCCTTTTTTCAAACTAGTTCAAATCTCAACATTTCTTCATGTGCTTTTGAGTATTTATTTGTCTGCAAGGCACATTGCTCATGCACTTAAGCTGGTTTTGTGTGACAAGATGTTTTTTTTTTTTTTATACCAGAGCAACTGTTGACATGTAAGCAAATCTCCCTCTCTTGGTGTTTGCTTATCCTCTTATATTCCTGTTACTTTCACTCTATCCTTGTCATTCCCCACCACTGCACTTGACAAATAATAGACTGGCATCAATAATGCAGTGGCACAACAGTGGCTGCAAAGAGACGAGCCGCCACGAATGCGAAACGTAACAAAGGAGATGAAAAGGGAACGCAGGGATGGCTCGATGCTGGGACGCTGCGGAGAGGTGGAGGTCGGAATGACAGATGAGAACACTTGGTGCTCAGAGACGGAGCTTCACTTTTTCTAAAAAAAAGTAATAATAAAAGGCAGCCATCATGAGAGAGGGGACAAAAAATCAGCCAACAGAAATCATCAGCATATAAAGCAAATCAAAAAATGCATCATGATTAGAAATCATTAAACCCTCCACATCAGCAAAAAAAACACAGACATATGTCATCTGTCAGGCGCTGAGGGTTTGACTCTCCTTCTGTCCTGAACCTGTAAAGCATCAACATAAACCTGACTGTGTTAAAGGGCCTTTCTGCAGCCAGTGGGAAATTCCTGTCATGTCAGCAGATCTGAAAATGCCCCTGTGGCATCTGTGAGTACAGGGTCAGGTTTGCGTTGCTTTTCTCCCAAGAACGAGCCACAATATGGCTGCTTCAAAAGCTGGTCCTACTTTCTCCTAGTGAGTTTCATTTGATGTAATACCTAAGACCCATTGGACAATTTTATCTGCAAAGGTTATCTTTAAGATAAAACATCTTTATTATTATATTTAATCCACGACCGATTACCTGCCAGTTTATCTCGACTTTGTGTCATCTGCCGGTGTTCGCACGCTGATTCACCTGATAAGAGAATTTTAGAAGGCAAAGTGTTATCATTTCGCTTTTGGAACCTTTGACAGGGAGCAGCGAAATATCAAGCTTAATCAACAGAGATGTAACAAATGCCAAAGTCCCACAGGTTCAAAAAGATCACATGTCTCTTGTAGTCGTGTTTTCTCAGCGTCTGTTTACGCTCAGAGGACACTGGAAAACCATTTAAAAGAGGTTTCTGATGGATGTGTATCTGGTCTGGTGTCTGGAGTTAGAGCGTGTTGGCAGCTAAATTAGAAAGATGAATAGAAACCACTCGGTGTCATATTGTTGTTCTAATTTGTCATTAATTGTTCTATAAATTGTTTCATATAATTAAAAGTTGAATGTCCTGTGCAGCTGTTGAACCATTATGGGGCCAGGCTGTGGTAAACTCTGCATAATCAACGGGAGTGTTAAGTGCAGCGTAAGTGACAGTCGCAAACACAAACCGTGTAAATAATTGTAGAGACGTATAACTTTCACTCCACAGGCAGTCAGCCAGCAGCTAAATGAAAGTGGCAATTCATTCCGCCTGTCGGGCCGAGTGCACGTTCAGATCCTGACAAAGCTGATGGGGGGGGGAAAACAAAACACTGTCATTATTAATAACACTCGCAATGCATCCTGGGATGTGGCTTGGTTTGCTTTTATCTTTTATTATCAGGCATTGAGTTCAGATCTGCTGTTGGTCAGATCGAAACGAAGTCTAAAGACAGCGCTCTAACTGTAAAGATTGGACACTGTGTGGAAGGGGGAGGGGCGGGGAAACCGGAGGGAATTTCTGTCTGCTCGCGCTCGCACAGTTCGAGTTGACGCTTTACATCGAACATCCCTGGAGATTCCTGGTTGTAGGTGTCAACCTTATTAGTTGATTTCCCAGCTCAAAATAACCTGTGCCTGTGTGTGTGTGTGTGTGTGTGTGTGTGAGGCTACTGAAGCTTAGAAAATGAAGAGTGTTTTTCTTAAATTAGCAGATTCTCCTCTCTGCAAAAATGTTGCTGTTAATTTGTCCTCATCCTTCACACCAGACTGATGCCGTGGTCATAAAAGAACAAAACATCACCGGAAGATTTGAAGTCTTTTCAGACTTCACCGGGCTATCTTCTTGAAAATCTCTTTAAAAATAACACATACACAGTATGGCTGTTTTAAAAATGGGGATATGTGAAGATAAAACTTTGTGTGTAATTGAGATTTGGACCCTTTCTGCATTTACAGTATAAAAATGCAGGGGTGTGTGCGTCTGTAGTATTCTCCACGAGAGTTTTGTGACGGTCGATATAAAACTGTGAGTCACAGGTCATCTGCAGCAGTGTTAGTGAATCATCGCGTGGCTTTAATGAACAGCTCATTAGATGGAAGCCTCGTTAGTCATCTTTGCAAAGGGAGCAAATGATCCAGAGATGAGGAGAAGAATTTGGTGCATCCATTTAATTAAAGGTAGGAAGTCGGGGGAACGTTCAAAGATATGCCTTTGGTTTCTGCTGCATGAGGAAATATCACCGTCTCCATTACAGCGGCTCTATAAATAAAGCGTCTCCTAACCTAAACATGACCCTGAAAATGGAATGTAGTTTGAAAGTAATGTGTTTTTAAGGACGTTTTTTGTGTTTGTGCAAGGGCAAACCAGGAATATTTTCTTATTTCAGTGCATAATAAGCGGCCACGCAGTGGAAATTGCTGTATAATAACATGAAAACACCTCTCTCCCTTTTGCAGATATGTGACAAGGAATGGCATTACTATGTGATCAACGTGGAATTTCCTGCGGTGACACTATTTGTGGACGGGGTGACCTACGAGCCCTACTTGGTGACGGATGACTGGCCGATCCACGCCTCAAAGATTGACACGCAGCTGACTGTGGGTGCCTGCTGGCAAGGTCAGTGTGCGGCTGCTTATAAATATCGTAGCTGCGGCGCAATGCAGGAAGGCGTTCGAGATATGAAGGGAGCTGAAATCAGACTGGGCTTGAATGCATTGTGTTGTCGGGTTGTTTACAGTTCTGCTATAATCTCACAGTTTTTACGTGCAGCAGCGTTCTCAGCTCCAGGTTATGGTGTTTATTTATTTCCTGCTCATAAAATTAGGAATTCAGTTCCTATGGGCCTATTTTCAACCAAAGGAGCCACATCAGTACATTTTTATCACTCAGTTTAAAACCACTGGTTTTCTCTCTTATATAATTGCTTTATGACTGCACATTGACAGTTACAGCCACTCCGCTGTTTTTGTTTATACCATTTATCAACACATAATTTATCCCATGCATAAAAACAGAATTCTGCTCCTCAGTTTCATGAGGTAAGCTCTTCTGGACATTAAGAGGCACTCCGGCCTGGGGACGGATGTAAAGTGTCACTATAAAGTGTCCGACCATGTATCATCAGCCCATCCGTCCATTTTGTTCCACTTATCCCAGGTTGGGTTGTAGTGTCAGCACGATCCCTCAGAGTTTCCAGGCCAGATGGGATGTATCATCTCACCAGTGCGTTCTAGGTGTACCCCAGGGTTACCTCTGAGGTGGACATGCCTGGTCTGCCTCCGAGAAGAGGGCCACCAGGAGGAATCAGGTGTCTGAACCACCTCAGTTGGCTCATCTCATCTTGGTGTAAGGGAGCATGCAAATTCCTTCCTAGTATTCCTAGTGTACTTTTTAGCATTTCTAGCATCATTACTTTGAAATATGTTTAATCCTTTCAATGTAACAATGACTTGAGCAGCTCACCATGATGGTGACATACAGAGAGTTCATCAACAGTCACACCTGTTTTATTTTTTATTTTCTTCCCAAATCAGATTTGAAGCATAAACAGAGAGGGGGAAACCAGGAGACTAACTGTGAGGATAAATAAAGAGATTAACATTTACACCCCAAGGCTCGTTGTGCTGCTTCCTTTTTGAAATAAAGAGCCTTGAGCTGAGTGGGTCTCAAACTGGAAATGGTGTGTGTCAGCTCCAGCGACAGGGAACGAGAGCGAGAAGCGATCGCGTTGAAATGAATGCGAGCTACCCGGCTTCCATGTTTACGAGTTGAATAATTACACAAAAGTGTTGTGCGGCTTGCGTAAATAATGCTGCCAACGCTCGCCAGCATCATCAAACGGCCCGAATGCTGCTGGTATTTTGGTTGCAGTTTTGAAATTTCTTTTCATCCAGTGCCTGATTGCAATTTTCTTTTTGTCGTCATCATTTTCTTTCTTGCTTCATCCAGCCCTCTCTTCCTGCCTCCTCCATGAATATCTGATCGGGAGAGAGAAAGCCCTGAAGGAAGGATTAGCCAGAGTGAATGGAGGACAACTTTGCCAGCTATTACATCCCAATGAAGCCGCTCTAAGCTTCACTAAGCCGCAACTGATAACTTTGCAGGCCATTAGCGAGCAAGATTGCCTTTCAGTCTCTCATTTCTCCATCCCCTCTTCCCTACAATCAACAACATAATGATGAGACATGTGGAACGAAAGGCATTCAGACTGTACTTTCACTGCCTTGAAAGCAGGAAGAAGGCGCACATTGCCTATCCACACAAGGTTAACGTGGAAATGGCTCGGCTGTTTGTTGTTGGCTTCTCTCAGCGGTTTTCTGTAGCCGTAAGCTGCTGATGTGTTTGAACGGGGGGGGAAGTGGTGTTATCTCATTTCATTTGGAGCAGAAAAGGTGGGTGTGAACTTTCAAAAGGCGCCAACAGTGTACACATGTTTAACCAAAGAGGAGGAGGCGCAGAGGAGGCTTCAAAAGGAGCGTGGGGTGATTGTGCGTGCACGAAATGAATCGACGTCAGGAACTTCAGTCTGCAGACAATTGTAGAAGCTACAGCGACACGACAATAGACAGACCCAGTGAACTCCCCACTGAATAACTGTTAGCGCAAGCAGTAGTTTTTTCGGTTAAATGGATGTCGATCCATTAGAGAGTTCTAATTATACCCTCGCCGTTTCAGAAAAAGCACAAATGTCACTTATGGTAATTAAGTCTCTGTTTCTATTAAGTGTTAAACTTAACACCAGCGAAGCAGCCACGGACAACAGAGGAACTGAACAGCTTCACGAGAGGTATTTTTGCTACAGTGATAATTATGTAGGAAAACATGCGTGAACAGGATCCAGTGGTCCGACCACAAACTGGAGACTTTGGGCCTTTTCCGAGAGATTAACATCCTAAATATTTCATAAGAAACGTTTAAAGACCACAGATGAAAAAAAGATGTGTGTGTGTGTGTGTGTGTCAAAAATGTTTGTCTCCGGAACATTACTTCTTCTTCATCAAGATCCATGAATTATTCCGTAAGAGATTAAGGTCCTCTCACAATGTTAAAAAAACAAGCAATGCAATTTCACTGAGGTCTTATTTCATGGGAGGTCCCATCGTATTTCTTGCATGCAGCCCCCAGATCTAACGAGTCATTGTCAAGTCCCTTAGAGTATTCAAGGATATCCAGCCTTTTGTCTTTGTTTGTTGTTTGTCATGTGATTGGGTATGACAACCACATCCACAGCACCTTTGGTTTTATCTCCAATAAAAGCCGACGCTACAGAAAATGTCCTTGCGACCAGTGTGGACATAAACCTGTTCCTGCAGGGCTGCTGCCACAGCTCTGTTATGGGCATGTGATGAAGTCCTATATTGAAGTGCTACGGTAAAATGCAGCCTCAGCATTTTAGCATTTGATTACTGACCAAACTCAAGATCCTCCGGTGTGAAGTGTAATTCAGGCATCGGTATGACAGCGTCATATGTTACAGAGGTTAATGCGCAGTATGTGTTGTACATAGAGTCCCACCGTGATGCTGGCAACCTCCGCCACAGTCAGATAAACCCAGTGAGAACACGAATTGATTGAAAAGGCTGAATCTCTTTATAGAACACACGTCATGTCTCCTGCTTTCTCCGTGCATCTGCGCGTCCTTGTGTGATTCACACTGAAAGCGCTGAGAGGGTATAGAAGGCATGCTGGTATCTGCTCATAATGACACAAAGACAGTCCCCCCCAGGCCTCTGTGCAGAGTTGTTCTGTACCGGGAGAGCATCACGTTCGTTAACCGTCTGCCTCCCTGTCTGAGTTAGGCATTTTATAATACTGCTTTTACTGCTTTTGTATGCAGGAGGTTAACTGGATGTCTTTTGAGAAACGGTTAAAACTCATTTCAAATTCTGGTATTTTATGCAACCAGAGAATCCCAATAAGAAATGCCCGTTTGCTTGTGAGGTACAGGCATCTAAAGAACCTGTGTTTAAAAATCAAAGGGTGTGACATGAACATTATGCTACCGGGAGACCTTTCTATATATATATATATATATATACTTTGAATGAATGTTCCATTCAGTACCAGTGAGAATATGAGCACTGGCTGAGGTGCAGTCAGTTGTGATTCCATTTGCATTTCTATAAGGAGACTTGATCTGAATGCCACCCCTCGCTAGAATTTTCAAAAGTATTTAAGCCATAGCTGACCTACATGGAAAAGACTCGCGCTGAGGTAATTTGTGTTAAGTGGACTCAGACCTTTCTGATTTGATGGAAAATGACACACTTCATCAGAAGTGGTGAAATTGCCCCACTGAGAGGAGCCGACCTGTGAGTGAAACCTGATGTTGGGAGGTAGACTGTAGACTCACCGGGACGCGTCAGGGTTTGACTGAATTTGTGAAGGCACTGACACCATGGACTGAATCTTCACAGACTCAGAGACTATGTCAATGTATTGATCCTCAGTGGAGGCTCCGTTGATTTAGTAAGAAAGGATCCACTTCCCTCTCAATGTGGCAGGGTCCTGTCAATGTCAGAATATCTTCTCCAGAGCTGTGCTGGGAGTGTTCAGCAAGAATTTTTTTGTCTTTGTTAAACAATATATTTCAGTTATTTACCCCTGTACCTTTTTCTATTGTGTGTATTACATTTTGTAATATTCCCCCTTAAATGACTTCACAAGGTATTTGTTCTATTTTTTTTTTGAGACATAAAACAATCTCACACGCTGTGAATATATGCAAGTGAATACAGGATGCAGGCAGTGGTTGGGTGTTGGTTTAAAAAAACAAAAAACGATTATCTCCACTAATAATACTTAATTCATGAATTGTTCTAAGACTGATAAGGTTGTCAATGCCTGGCTTAAGGCATCGATGGTTTTATCGCCCATGGAGGGTTCAACTTGTTAATGTTAGCCTGCAGCAGTCGCGTTTCTTCAGGTTAAATAATGCCTTGGAACACATTTGCATTCACATCACAAATATTTGCAGTAAACAGTTTCATATTTTCACAATTTCAATTGTGTCAAGTGAAAACTTGGATCTGTCTGTGTATTATTGAGGCGATTCAGATTCTAAGATGTTCCAGTTGACTGTAGCTTGTGTTCCTTTTTCGATTTGCACAGGCATAATACTTGGTATTGTCTTTTTCTTAATCTGTTTATATCCAGTTGTTCTTTGCCACCTACTTTTTAATTATCTTTTAATCTTTCTCTTTTATCTTTTAACACCCCCCCCCCCCCCCCCCCCCCCCCACCCCCCCACCCCAACCTTAGGTGGAGAGGTCGCCACCCCCAGGTTCACTCAGTATTTCCATGGCAGCCTGTCAGGCCTCACGATCCGACCAGGCCGGATTGAAACCCAGAAGGTTATCTCGTGTTTGCAGGCCTGTAAAGAAGGACTTGATATCAACTCCCTCGAGAGCCTGGCTAAGGACATAAAGGTTTGTTGAAAACATGGAGACTGGTTCTCACACACACACACATACTTTCTGTCTCAGCTTGGTTGTACTGTAACTTCGTACCATCCTATTAACACCTCCCGTCCTGTAAAGCTGTCCAGACCGTTATCATCGTCATCATGTTAAATTGTTATTACACCAGTTTATTGTGTGTGTGTGTCCAGTTCCATTTCAACCCTGCCCAGTCTGTGCTGGTGGTGGAGGGAGAGGATGTGGACAGCATCAACACAGCCATGACCAAGGTCTCTTACATCAACTCTCGCCAGTTCCCCACCGCAGGCCTCCGACGGCTACACATCACCACCACAGTACAGTGAGTACACTCTGAGTTCTGACGCCGCCGGGAGGAAACGCTCAATCCAGAGAAACTGCCCAATTAAAGTCACTGAGCTCAGCGTTACAGATGTGTTGTTTATATCAGATTCAGAAATGACTTCCCTCACCAAACCAACAACTTCTATGGTGGACTTTGCTGTCACTTGTTGACACTTGGTGAGGCCCCCATTTGTATTCACACCAAGTAAATACAGTAGTATTTCAAACTACTGCAATCTCCTAAACCAGCAGAGCAAGCAGAGATACTGGGATTTGTTTGATGGACCGAAAAGCTTCATGACGGTCCAACTGTTTTATTTCTTTCTGTGACAGATGGTGAAAACTACTCATGATGGGAATGTACTAGTTTCCAATTCGATTTTTTGATGCCAAACAACACACATCTTGCTGAAGGACAAAGAACCCTCTCTCAGCGAGAGTGGGAGTCTGAAGGAGTTGTCAGGTTGTTGGATAAAGCGCCGGATCTCTCAGCTGTCCCCTCAACCACCGTGCAAAAACCTTATAAACATGCATCACCTTGGTGGAGGACTGGAAACGCTCTGTGTTGTGTCTCTTAGCCACAGAACTCCCAGGGAGGACGGGTCCTTAGAGTAACAACTATCACACTTCTATACAAGTTAAATAATGTTTCATCCCACTCAGTTATATTATATTGGAGAACTTGTTCTACTGCAGTGTCTTTGATGAAGTGGTTGAATTATTGTTCCACAGCTATTAGATCTCCTCCTTTAACACTTTACTACATGATTAGTTTGAAAAGAATTAGTATCTTTGGTGTGTTTCCCTTCAAAGCTTTCAGCTGCATCACACTGAGTGTAACCGTCTCAATTACGTGTGGCCGTGTAGAGTAATTGTTTGCCTGCACACAAGTTTGTGTTAATGTTGTGTTCCCGTTGTGTGTGTGTGTGTGCGCTCGTTAAAGCGCCTCACTGTGTGTGTTTAACGTCTGCTCCTGTCCACGCACACGCACGTGTCCGGTGCCTGCTCATTTTGTAGAGCAACAAAAGCAGGCAGGTGAAATCAGCTTCGTCGTGCTCTGGTCGATAAAGTGGAACGAGCCGGAGGGGCAGCGGAGGAGTCGAGCTCTGAACAGCACTTCACAGCTGCCCCTGGAGATAAAGACTGAAGCCTCCACCTTTACGCACACACAGTCTGTTCGATCGGAGGAAAAGGAGATAATGTGTCGTCCTATTACACATCATAGATTCTTTTTTTAAGCGCCCTAATGTGATATTAGTCTGGTCTCATTGGATCAGTTATATAATACAAAGCAGAGGCATATCCCACACGGCTCAGGACAAACCTGGATCCAAACGGAATATAATGTCCTGTATGAGTTGCATGTAAACCTGGTCTCCTCTGACGTTATAATCATGATCGTGAAACACTGAGTGAGTGAAACCAAAAAGCCACTCTCGTCATATAAACACATTTATTTGCCCTTATCAGACATCTAAAAATGAGCATTAATGAAGTTACAGAGGGTTTCGTGGTGCGTTTTCCTCCCTGCTCCTCTTACTGCCCTGTGGTTTAAATGTATGTCGCAGCAGCAGAACACAGATAGAATTTGGGGTCTAGGCTTCGATCACATCTCCGACAGATTGATATAATGGAGAGTGATGGACAAATATCTTCAACCGTCGGAGCCAACAGGTGGATGCCGGGGCGCTGCAGGGGCTGAATCAACAGGCAGCGATTCTGACAGCAGAGCAGCAGCGGCATTGACAAGCAACGGGAGAGATGGGAAATCTTTGCAGCTTAAGTGGACCTACAAATATGGAGGGCGTGTGTTGCAGATGGTTAATCAAATATTTACGTCTTCAGGGGGCTTCAGCACATGCGCTGTAGTTTATTTCATGGATAACATGAGCATGAAGACGAATACGACCTCTCCTCTTGTCTCCGTGTGTCTCAGGTGTTTCGGGGAGGACACGTGTCTCTCCATCCCGGACGTCAAGGCGGTGGTCATGGTGCTGCCGCCCAGTGAACCGAGAATCACAATATCAGGGTCTAATCGACTTGTCAGGCCTGCCGCTGACCTGCAGGGCCCGCTGGGTGTGGCTCCCTTCAAAGAGCTTCACATCACCAGCACAGTGATGAAGGGAGGCAGCTTCGGCGGATGTGAGTGGAGAGGTTGCCACACCGGCCTGTTACGATGCTCTCATGTCATGATAGAGAAGTTAGACTGTTCCGGTTAATGGGATTTGAAATTGCTGTTAAAGTACCAATGGTCTCTTTGCCTTTTTGTCGGCAAACTGCACAATAAAATCCATTTTGCTCATATTTCCGTGCACGCAGTCCGGAGGCCTGGTGTGAAGGAGGTGATGCACAACCTGGACTACTGTGACATCCTGGTCATTGGAGAAGAAGTGAGCCCGGAGAGAGAGAGTCTGGAGATCCAGCACAGCGCTTTGGTGGGAAAACACCTGGACGCCACCAACTCCACCTCTGGAATTTCAATATACGGTAGAAAAGTTACACCCCGGTTCTGCTGTACACGTGCGCAGAGCCGTCAGAACGACAATGTTTCCCTGTGTGTGACAAGGTGTGGACTCCATGGCTCACTACGAGCAGGCGCTGAGGCAGGTGCGCTACAGGAACTGGCGACCCGCCGCTCTGACTGAGCGCCGGTTCAGACTCACCTGCTCCGAACTCAACGGGCGTTACACCAGCAACGAGTTCAACCTGGAGGTCAGCTTGACCATCTGGCTTTGAATTCCCCCCTTTGACCTTTGTTTTCTTATTTCCCCTCGTTCCTTTTCTTTTTAACTCGTATGTGATTCGATTCAGGTCAGCGTTCTCCACCACTCGGCGCCGGTGGAACACGTCAATCACATGGCAGCCCAGCCTCAGTACATGAGACCTGTCCATCACCCGCTCATGATACACACGCTCAACTCCCACATGTCAGGTAGGTGACAAGAGAGGCTGTGTTTTCGGAGTCACAGGGAAATGAAGAGACGACACTGGTAGATACAGTAATGTCACAAACTATTTCATCTGCAGGTCTAAGCTGTGAGGGGGAAAATGATTTGTTGGAACCGTAACAACTAAAGTAGAATTGCTTCTGTCAGAGATACAATTCTGTTTAAGGCTCAGACATGCATGTGAATAAGGCGTTATGAGAACAGCTTCATTATCTCATACTTGAATTGCACTCAGTCGAGCACATACTGTTCCCTGATAAAACCGCAAGCAATGCATTTAGCAGTAATACATTTTGGAGGTTTCTTTTGTTGTCCTGCTGTCAAAGCGACAGACGAACAAATGAAACACGCTGTGTTTATTTCCCTTCTTCTCGTCCAGGAACCGCGCCACCAGCTGCCACAGCTGTGATCGTGGTTTGCATCGCCGCCCTGGTCGTGATCGTGGTGATCGGCGTGTACAGGATCCACACCACGCATCAGGAGGGGTCCAGGGAGGACGAGGACGAGGCCAAAGACCCTGAGGTGGACTGGGACAACTCTGCCCTCAACATCACTGTCAACCCCATGGAGGTAACGCTTTAACGCTTCCCTCTGATTTCACTTAACTCACTGGGGTCTGTCGCGCTACTAACTCACTGTGCTCACTAGAACATGAGAGGAGCTCAGGCTGTGGATGAGGAGCTACAAGAAGAGAAGCGGGTGGAGGGGGAGGAGGAGGAGGACCAGGCATTGTCGAGTGCTGAGTCAGACAACAGTGATGAGGATGAAGAGGAGGAAGAGGATGAGAGAGAGGAGATGAAGAAGAGGAAGCAGAGGGGAAGGCTTGAGTGGGACAGTTCCTCAATAACATACTGACCACACACACACACACACACACACACACACACAAATATAAACCTACACGTACACAGCCTCCGTGTTGCTCCCGTTATTTTGTAATGAAACATCGCCCCCTGCTGGACAAAGTCAGAAGTACAGAATCAGCTGCTGCCTCCCAGCATCTGTATGAACATGAATTAAGATCCACGCCACAGTGAGACAGATCAAAATGCATCCAACAAGCACAGCTCGTCATCACGCGTGCAGAATTACTCCCTTAACACCCACCCTCAAACCCCGAAGATGGAAATCTGAAAAATGGCAACACAAGGAGGATTCGAACTTTTAGCTTCACATTGAATATTTACACGTGCGTGTGTCCTCAGATCCGTCTTGCGTTATTAACAACGAGACGTACCCCCCCCCGTACATATCCATGAATAAATGTATCCATAAAACCTTTTGAATAGAATTCCTTCAGCCTATTTAGTCTAAATAAAATAGACGTACCGTCACTAAGTGTGTAACCTCTGTTCTCATCGTTCCCTCAACATCTGTAACACTTTTCTGTCTTTGACGTGTGTGTGACCAGTGCTGAGTTTCACCAAACACACACACAGTGCTGTGGTTCCGTGGCCTGGAGACCAGAGAGAAATCTTCTTCTTTTACCTAAATATTCCACATTCAGTCCCACACGAATCTGTTTGACCTGCAGTTTAGTTTTGGTTTCAAAATCATTCCTCTTCTGTCTGAACAGAACAGACATTCTCAAAGACAGAGCTGATGTCATTCAGAGTCGTTTTTTGTGATGGCATGGTGGAGTTGTTACCATTTACCATAAATCTATCATCATTTATTTTTAATTACTTTTTCCTAGCCTTCTATGCAGTTAAATGTCCAGTAAAACCAGTTCACAGGCACTGAAAGTACTACATTTAGACATGTGACGGAATCAGTGAATTTCAAAAATCCACCCGGATCTTACGCTACCCATAATGCATCTCAGTCGGACATCCCTGCAGCTTTAGATCTCAGATGAGTGCAGACATGTAGCAGAGCTGAGCTGATGTGACTTCTTAATCTGACCTTTTAAAGTTCCGTGACCATGAAACAAAGCACTGCCCATAAACCCAAACACTACACACTCCAGGAGAGCATGTGGCGTCAGTCATTTTGAAAGGAAAGCTCTTATTTTGACGTGATAAGACAGCAGGAAGTATCACACAATGAACACCGTGAAAACGAAACATGATAAAGCTGAAACATTCAAACAATTTCATAACCGTGCAAGATTTCATTCAATATTTAAAGAAGAACAAATAATTAAGACAATAAGAATAAATTTTCTTGTAACAAATCTTACTGACAAATTCAGAGCCTCCCCTTTTTGCTGCATGCATCAGATTGTTACCGTGGAAACAACTAAGGTAATATGTTTTAGGCTTGAAATGGTGTGAATGAGAGGAACTCTCGTACCATTTGTCTTCATCCAGAGGATTGGAAGGTTCATGCCTCTCCATGTCAACATAGCTCCCTCTCTCTCTCTCTCTCTCTCTCTCTCTCTCTCTCTCTCTCTCTCTTTCTTACTGGTTCTTTGTCTCCTCCCTCCCTCTGTTGGCCTTTGAGAACCTGTGGTTGTGATGTCATCATTGTGAAACAACTGCCTTGCTCCCTTTGTCATATTGTGCTTCTGAAAGATTAACGATTAAAAAAAAAAGAGATTCTTTTACATACAAAAACAAACCCTGTAAAAATGTTCAAGACAGTTATTTTATATATCCGTTTCTTTTTCTTTTTGTAAACAAAATGGTTGGGATCTCTCTCTCTTTAGTGGTCATCCCACTGCTTTCTGTATATTGACCAATAAAGACTTGTTTTAGACTCTACAGCTGCTCCCGCTCTCGTTTGTACAGCAGGCGCTGAAACGGCTCTTGATAAATTACATAATTAATAAACTGTCTTTGTAGATTCTGGCGAGCTGCCTGGATTCGTCTCGTGTTTCACGTAATGAGCTCACACAGACGGAGGGTGGAATATTTCCATGACATCCCTGCATTTGTTCACACTGTTTGTTTCTCTGGGCCAGAACACTGACACGTTTCAACAACAGTTTCATTGTGTTTCATGCGGCAGCCAAAGACAAAACAGGTAAAAGAAGATTTTCTAAATCATTTAACCAAATGTTTTCTGCCGTGTCTGCTCTGCTGTGCAGCTGAACACCAGTCTCTACCGTGTCTTCCTGGCAAACCTTTATGAGAGCAGTTAAATCACACCGCTACAAATGGAAATCTGTCTGAACATGAAGGTCGACACAATCTCAAAAATAGTTAGAGATAGAGTTGATTGAAAGTGAGTGTCACAGAGAAAGTCTTCTGGACAAAACTCATATTCTGTTCAACATATTTACATATGTTTTTTTTCCTCAATGTTCTCAGGGAAATACACACACACACAAATAATCATAGAAAGACAGATTGATTCATTATTATGCACTGTGAGTGTCTTCACAATCACTCCTGGTGAGACTGGGTGTTAAGGTTTTTTACTTGACTGGTTTCTTAGCTTGTAGAATCTCCTCCTATGATCTTGTCTTATTCTTTTCTTCGTAATGGCATTTAATATTAGCATCCCGTCAGGATTTTCTACCGCTCTATAAACCATTAAATAACAAAAATTTGAGAATATGAACATTTGACCTGACCTATTTACCGTAATTTCCGGATTATATACCGCGACTTTTGTCACACGCTTTCAACCCTGCAGTTTATACAATGATGCGGCTTATTTATGCATTTTTTCTAACGCCCGCCAGGGGCGCTCGAGCAGAGTAGGTAAGAGCGAGACAGGTGGAATTATGTGTCGAGGAAGACGCAAGTTTAATGAGAAATCGTTCACCAAAACTGGCCGCACGCGAAGAGCAACTTTTGCACAAGTCTGCCAGTGGATCCTGACAGCGTGGAGCAGTGTGAAAAAATCCACCATCACCAACGGTTTTCGAGAAGCCGGTCTGCTGCGTCACGAGTGAATTTGCCTCAGGATGAGAGTGACACTGACAGCGACAACGAAAGAGAGACTGAGGGAGTGTGTGGCGAAGTATATCTGACGCTATTCCAATCCGACACTGATACTGTTACTGCCGCGTCACAGGCACTGTTTGGAAAGAAAAGCTAAGGTTTATTATTAAAACTTTGAAATCTCTTTCCGTGTACCGTCTTTCTTTGTAAATATTTCATGTTTCAATGTGGGCACATGCGGCTTATAGTCAGGTGCGCCTTATAGTCAGGTGCGCCTTATAGAGAGGTGCGCCTTATAGTC